>JANIWD010000002.1:0-286379 GCA_030557875.1 Candida neerlandica
AAGGCTTGTGTTTTGGAGTGTTTTGAACATGCTAAAGAACACCCTTACAAGAATGATGGTAAAAACAACAAGAAAATGTATGATTTCGAGGCAATGAAAAAGTAATGGCAAAGAGGAGAAAGGTATATGATATAATTTTTTTTAGTTCTTAATAGTAATATTTAGAATGGGCATTTTTTGTTTTAGAAATTCACAAATTGTGATTGTACTTGAATTCAAGTGTAGTATCAGTGATGTTGTTGTAATCAGTGAAAGTGAAAGTGATCCTGTATATGGAATTGTCATTAACTTTACAATTGGATTTTAAAATTGGTTGCCACATAACGATAAGCGTTGTTTTCTTTTTTTTTTTTTGGGTGTGAAATAGCGTGACAGGTTTTGCTCTGATACGTAGCACGTGTCGCCCCACGAGACTATTTTTTTTTTAGTTCTGTTCTTTTGCAGTGTTTAAGAGTACAGAAGTGATTCATTATCATCAAATCAGTTCTTCTTCCTATCACAACTTCTTTTGCATTCCTTCTATTTTTTTTTTTTTGGTCTGCTTACCAATCTATTATTTCTTTTTGCTGGATTGGTTGATTTTAAAGTGTGTAATTTCATCTCCATCACGCTGTCATTGCAATTCGTACAGTAAACAAATATTCCCACCCAACATTTTTTCTTTTCTTGCATTACTTTCTCCGGTCGCTATCTTTTAAGAATATTCCACAAACATTAAAGACAACACAGGGTTTCCAAACGAACAACAGACGCCACCATGAAGAAAGCCATGTCTAGCTCCACATATACCAACGACGAAGGGTCTGCTATAGTGGATGAAGACGACGGAAACTTTATCTACGAATCAGCCAACCAAAGCTCGTCCCTGCTTTCGTCTCCACAATTAGCAAGAAGTGATTCCACGGTGTCACTCCCATACCTTGACTTGTCGAAATTGATGTTTGCAAATGATTTTGATTTTGGATTGAATCTTAATGATGTATCCCATAAAACCAAGAAAAGAATCAATAGTATGAAACAAAAAACCAAACAAAAGCTACATAACAGGAATATTGATTTGGATAAACTACAAGACATTGTCAATAATAGTCTTCAAAAATTCGACGAGAGAGTACATAAGAACTTAGTTAGTTCTTCTACTGAGAAGGCGTTTTATGCATTTTCTGTGTTCTTGATATTTTGTTCAGGATTTGTTATTGGGAAATATCCGATTTATTTCCCCCATTTCCATACTGCCATATTTATATTGTTGATGCCCATTAGATTCTACACATACTTCAAACAATCATTCCAATACTATTTAGCAGACTTGTGTTACTATGTTAATTTGTTGCTAATGTTGTTTATTTGGGTGTTCCCAACCTCCCCAACATTGTTTGTGTCCGTGTTTTCGTTGTCATTGGGAACATTATCTTGGGCAGTTATCACGTGGAGAAACTCACTTGTATTACATTCCATTGAGAAAACAACATCGTCATTCATTCACGTCATGCCCCCAGTTACGATGTTTGTAATGGTTCACGAATTACCACTTGATTACATCAAGGAAACTTATCCAGGAATTGCTGCAATTGATAAATGGAATTTTGCTGCTAGTCTCATTACCACGTCCATATACTATACTATCTGGCAAGTTTCATATCATTACTTTATTTCTATTAGGAAGAAAGATAAGATAGAAAAAGGTAGAGTAACCTCCTTCCAGTATTTGAGAAAAAAGAACAAGGCTACTCCATTAGGTAAGTTTGTCAATGGATTACCATATTTGTGGATGCAAACATTAGCTTTTACTTTGATTCAATTCTTTTACCAACTCTTAACTATGATTCCATGCCCTATTTGGTTCAAGTACAAACACGCTTGTGGTGCGTTTGTTACGTTTATCTTCATATGGGCTAGTTATAATGGTGCAACTTATTACATTGATGTTTTTGGTAATCGTTTAGAAAAGGAAGTGAATAAATTGAAGAAGGAAGTCCAAAATTTACAACAAGAAAACGAAAAACTACAATTTTCTCCTGTTCAAAGACCCCAAAACGGTAGTATGGATGAAATCAAACTGTTAGATGTTGATGCAATTGAGAGAACTGAGGAGTTAAAAGAGAACAAACAAGAATTGGCAGTCAACGAAACAACAAACAAGTTGAAAACTCCTTGAGTACTGACTTCTATATGCGTTCGTTTTATAGTTTCTAAAGTGTTTTTTACTCTATTTGTTTCTTATATAGTATAACTAGAATCATGTTTTACAATACATATATTATATGACTTTGATGATCACACGACCTTTTTTTTCTGTTAGATTTACCAGTAAAATTTTTCTCATATACAAGAATGAAAAAAAAAAAAAAAAGAAAAACTTGAGAATCGTGAACATCTATCTATATATACCCATTGACTGAGGAAAAGTGTATTAGAATTAGCCATGTTCAAACAAACAGTGCAGCCTATTTCCTTCATTAAAAGATGTTTTAGTACATCAGGGAGAGTTCTTCAGGAACAAGGAGACAAATACGCTGCTGCCAAAATCAAAGAACATAGCGATTTCTTGAAGAAATATTACAACCCAGAAATATTGAACAGTATCAAAATCGCCGAATCCGTGGTTTCTCCTAGAGAATACATGAAATTACAATTAGGAGGACGTACTACCAAATCCAAAGTTGCCCCAACACAAGAAGACTTTGATTATTCCTTGAATGATCCAGAGTGGAAAGAACCTATACTATACCCAAATCAAGGTACGGGAAGAGCACCATATCCTGAAATTCCAAATGTGCGTTCTACAGACAGAAGCGATTCGAGAATCAGATTTAAAGACGCCCCAGTTGTCACTCAAAAAAATGAGCCTAGTGGTTCCAAGAGTCCACAACAGATTGCCAAAGAATTATCTGCTTTGACAGGTTTGGATGAAAAATATATCAGAGGATTGTATGTGCGTGCATTGATCATGAAGAGAGTTTCATTGAAAACTGCCAAGGGTAACATTGCCAATTTCTTTGTCATGTCCGTTGCCGGTGATAAAAACGGTATGCTTGGTATCGGTGTAGGGAAATCTAGAGATGGTATTAGAACTGCTGCTACCAAGGCTCATTGGAGTGCAGTGAAGAACTTGAGAGCTATCAACAGATATCAAGACAGAACTATTCTTGGAAGTTTGGATTATAAATTGGGTGCTACTAAGTTGAAGTTCTCAGCTGCACCAGTTGGGTTTGGGTTGAGATGTAATAGAATTGTCTTTGAAATGTGTCAAGCTGCTGGTATTAGAGATTTGAAAGGTAAGGTGTTCAAATCCAGGAACCCAATGCATGTTGCCAAAGGTTTCTTCGAAGCTTTGACCAATCAAAAATCAATTGAAGAATTAGCTTCTAATAGAGGTAAGAAGATTGTTGAATTAAGAAAAGTGTATTACTCTCAATAGACTTAATTCATGTTGTTGGTAGTTTTATATTTGTAAATAGCTATTCCACGTTTTAAAAGAATATATATTTTAGAACTATTCTGTATCAATTGCAATGTGCATCCTGTAGTAGCAATATTTCTCTCGTATTCTTAATGTCGTCTGCCTGTGCCCTACGTATGTCTATTTTGCCACAATGACTGCATATAGCCTTTCCTATCAAAAAAAAACACTACTTAAAAAAAAATATCATACTAAAATTTCATAGTTAGGTTTCTGTTAACAACCACTGTGAAGAGATAGAGAAATCACACACACACATACACACCAGACAATTGTGCCCTTCAATCGAATAGTCTCAGCTTAATACGGTTCATTTTTTTTTAATATTAAACAACACACAAACAGTAATTTATTCCAAGACAATCTAACGAATCATGGTGGTTGACACAACATATTACGATTTATTAAACATCGAAACCACAGCAACTTCACTAGAAATCAAAAAAGCTTATCGTAAAGCAGCTATCAAGTTACATCCAGATAAAAACCCCGATGATCCAGATGCAGCTGCTAAGTTTCAAGAAGTTGGCCAGGCATACCAAGTGTTGAGTGACGATACATTGAGATCAAAATACGATAAATATGGTATTCAAGAATCTATCCCACAAGAAGGTTTCGAAGATCCTGCTGAATTCTTCTCGATGATTTTTGGTGGGGAAGCATTTAAAGATTGGATTGGCGAGTTGACTTTGTTGCTGGAATTATCAAAATCAGCTGAATTATCAGGGTATGCTGAAGAAGAGAAGGATAAAGCAGAAAAGCAAGGTGACAAATCTGGGAATGAGAACCAGGATGGTACTTCCACCACATATGCAGATGCTAGTGCAAGTGAACACGAGGAGTCTCGTGTAAAGCCAACCTCTGGTGAAACACTTTACTTGGCCCACGAATCGCATACAAATAACGAGGTTAGCCAGAAGGAAGCTGAGGAAAAGAAACGTAAAGAAGAGCTTGAGAAATTCGAAGAGGAATGCAGAGTTAAGAAACTTGAAACCAGAAAAGAATTAAGTGACAAGTTGATCAACAAGGTGTCGTTGTTTACAGAAACAGATATGAAAGAAGATGTTGTTGAATCGTTTAAAGCCAAGATAAGATATGAAGCAGAATCACTCAAGATGGAGAGTTTTGGATTGGAGATTTTACATACAATTGGATATATTTATAAAACAAAGGGAAAGATCTTTTTGAAAAATCAAACATTTTTTGGATGGGGTGGATTTTGGACTTCTGTTAAGGAAAAAGGTGGGGTTGTGAAGGACACTATTAAGACCGTTTCAGCCGCTTTGGATGCACAAAGGACGTTAGAAGAATATACCCAAATGCAACAAGATAATGAGTATCATGCTAAAAAGGAAGCTGATGAAGAGGAGGCCAAGAAGAAAGCCGAAGAAGATTTGTCAAAATTGGAGCAAGAGTTAGAACAAGTTCAAAAAGAACAAGAAGAGAACAAAGCAAAACAAGAAGTAGAGGGAAGTTCAGCCACCACCACTACCACTACAGCTGAGGGTGAAGTCAGTAAGACAGAAGTTAAAGAACCTGCTAAACATACTGCCGAGGATTTGGCTGAGATGGAAAAATACCTTATGGGTAAAGTTTTGGCTGCTGCATGGAATGGTTCGAAATTTGAAATTCAAGGTACTGTTCGTGGTGTTTGTGATAATATTTTGGATGACAAAGAAGTGCCACTTGAAACTAGAATAGCTCGTGCCAAAGCTCTTAGGCTAATAGGTGAAGTGTTTATGTCAGTTACCAGAACCGAAGATGAAGCTGAAGAAGCTAGAGTGTTTGAAGAATTGGTTGCAGAAGCCAGCAAGAAAAGAGAAAAGAAGAAGAGAACCCAATCTCTGTCTGAAGAAAATGCACCACCAGTGTAAGTGTAACTGTAGGAGTGGGCAGTATAGGTTAATATAGTTAATAATATACCTTAATTTTGTATTTACAAACTAAAACCTTTACGGCGATTTGTTTTTTTAAAACCCGTGCCGTATATTGGACGGAGTTTATTTTTTTTTTCTTGTTGTTCCTATTGTCCTTTCTTTCGGTTTGTCGTTCGCCATTTGTTCGTACGAGAGAGAGAGAGAGAAAGCAGGATGATAGTTGCCGTTAAAAGTTCACCATTTTCTCCTCTTTCTTTTTATTTCCTCTTTTACTTACTCTTGTACAATTGACACCATTTACAATGGCTAGAGCAATTGTTGAAAACATCAGAAAACGTTTCCATGAATTAGATCCATGTACTAATTCCAACTACTCGAATTTCAAAGTCGTCAACACCGATTTGGCATTAACTGTGTCGTTCGAGACTAAGACTTTAAGCGGGACAGTTATTTATGATTTGATCAATTTGAACAATACCAAGGAAGTCGTACTCGACACTTCAGCTTTGATCATAGACAATGTCAAAGTTAACGGAGCCAAAGTTGATTATGAATTGAAACCTGCCAAAGCACCATTCGGAGCACCATTGGTTATCCCAATCAACAGCAAAGACTTGAAGATTGAAATTGATTTCAAAACAACAGATAAATGTACTGCAATTCAATTTATTCAAGGTGATACTGGTCCATATGTGTTCTCACAATGTGAAGCTATTCATGCCAGAAGTTTATTCCCATGTTTTGATACCCCAGCTGTGAAATCCCCATATAAATTCACAGGACATTCTCCAGCAGTTGTCACAATGTCTGGTAGACCACAAAAGAGCACCTCTGCAAACACATATTTATTCGACCAACCAATTCCAATTCCTTCCTATTTGGTATCGATAACTTCGGGTAATTTACTCAAAGCACCAATTGGACCTAGATCCGACGTGTACAGTGAAGAACCGAATTTGAAGAAATGTCAATGGGAATTTGAAAAAGATATGGAAAATTTCATTAAAATTGCCGAAAAAATCGTATTTGATTATGAATGGTCAAGATTTGATTCCTTAGTGTTACCTTCAAGTTTCCCATATGGAGGTATGGAAATTCCTAACATGACCCAATTAACCCCTACATTGATTTGTGGAGATCGTACCCAGACCAAAGTAATGGCTCATGAATTGGCCCATTCATGGTCAGGAAATTTGGTTACTAATACTTCTTGGGAACATTTCTGGTTGAATGAAGGTTGGACCGTGTATTTGGAAAGAAGAATTGTGGGTGCCATTGCTGCTGAAGAAGCTAGAAATGAAGGCAAGAAAGATGCTGAAGCTGATGCATATGGAGAACAAGTGCGACACTTTAATATGATCAATGGGTGGAATGAATTGACAGATACTTGTGAAACTTTTGACAAAAGATACACAAAGTTAGTGTTGGATTTGGAAAATGGTGATCCCGATGATTCCTTTTCTAGAATACCTTATGAAAAGGGGTTCTTTTTCTTATACCATTTGGAAACCAAATTGGGTGGCATTAAAGAATTTGATCCATTTATCAAATATTACTTTAACAAATTCAAGTATCAATCATTAAACACAGCTCAATTTGTTGATGCATTGTTCGATTTCTACGAACCAAAAGGTAAGAAAGAAGTTTTAGACAGTATAGATTGGGAAACTTGGTTGTTTGTTTCTGGTCTTCCAGAAAAACCAGAATTTGATCTTACATTAGCCAACCAAGTTTACAAATTAGTTGACAAATGGATCGACTATATTCAAAACGGTGGTGAGCTTCCAGGTGACGAAACCGAACATTTTGAAGGAGAACAACATATGTTATTTTTGGAAACCTTAACTGCCAAATTTAAAACCTTGAAAGCTAAACCAGAGACAATTAAAGAGTTCCCAAAGATTTATACCAAATATGTTAAGAGTAAAAATGGGGAAATTATTTCTCGTTGGAATGAATTATTAATAACATTTGGCAAATATAATGCTGACGATTCATTGGTGCAATCGTTTGCTGCATGGCTCGGAACTGTTGGACGTATGAAATATGTTAGACCAGGTTATGTTTTGTTGAAGAACGGCGTTAGTCGTGAATTTGCAGTCGAAACCTTCAACAAATATGAGCATACATATCATCCAATCTGTAAGACTATGGTTAAGAAAGATTTAGGATTGGATTAATAGTCGTAGCATAATATACAGAATATATTCACGTAATGAATCAATATTGAATGCGCACGTATATACCAATGTGTACATAGTATTTGTAATTAAGTGTTCCACAATTGTGGGATCACACTGCATATTGTCAAACGATTTATTTCCGCTTTAAATAAATATTTATATATATTAAGTTTGTACCGGTTTAATAATCGGAAAGTCTAATTTATTGGATTATCTTAATCCAATTACGAAGTGTGGCGCTAATAAGTTTAAAATTTGCGGCACGAAATATATAAATATATAAATATCATCAACAACGGCACAGATAAGATTGAAATACTTTTCCAAATCACACACATTACCAAATAGCTTTTTCTTTGAAAATACAAAAAGTAAAATATGGACTACGTTACTCATTTACCAAAAGATGATCCATCCGTCGCTACAACCTCAATCTACGGATTAAAATACACTTATCCGGTCAAATACTATGATTTCCATGTATATTACTATGCACACAAACCACTGTCAAATCAAGAATCCAAAGACGTGTTAAAGAAATTATTAGAAGATTTCCCAGAAGATGCTGCCACGGGATCAATTCTTGTTAAAGTGTTGCCGGATGATAAAGTTATTGGACCCCATAGTACACAATTCTGGGAAGTTGATGTGTTACGACCAGAGGTGTTTGTAAGGTTACTTAGTTGGTTTCAATTGAATCATGGAAATTTATCAGTATTGATACATCCTCAAACTGGGGATGATTATAAGGATCATTCCAAATATGCTTTGTGGTTGGGTACACAACTTCCAGTGTTTGAGGAGGTGTTTGGTGAACCAAATGGTGGTATTCCGGAATATGGGGTTCGTGGAGGTAAGAGACTTCAACCTGAAGAATTTGACAATCATAAAACAATTATTGATTAAGCAATTGATTGATAGTTATTGTTAATATATATTACAATAGAAGATATGACATATACAAATAAACCGGGTGTATATTATTTGAAACGTAAATTACTTTTTGTCGGCGATCCGACCGTCCACCTCTACATATTTGCCTTCTTGCTTGCTTCCTTGCTTAGACATTGATTTCCTTCTTGAACTTATCTAATCTCTTTTGGTGATCTTGGATGAATTTGACAACTTTTCTTCTGTTATCTCTTAATATTTCATTTCCAGTGACATCAATTGCATCTAATTTCACCAATTCTTTCAATAACATTTCATCAAAGTAGTTGAATTTATAAGTGATGTCATCCGCAGATAAAGTCTTGTAATTTTCTATAAATTTGTCAATTTCTGGCACATATTCCAGTTCAACAAAGTCCAAAATTTCTTGAATCAGTCTGTTTGCTTTTTGAGCTTTGGTCAACTTTCTCTTGGTTTTCTTTTTTGGAGCTTCATTATGGGAGGATTTATCATTGCCACCAAATAATTTTCCAAATATAAACAAGGTGGTTAAGATAACTAATGTTACGGATACAGTAATTGGGGATATTTTCAATTCTTTGAAATCTTCAATAACATCCTGTGGAGTGATTGATTTGAAATATTCAATATGTGGCTGTAATTCTTCATATGAAGTTGGAATTTTCGATTTGATCAAATTGATGTATTCAGTAACTTGGTCAAAATCAGTTGGTATATTGGACTTGAAGTCATCGAATTTATGAGCTGCCTCTTCCATTGTATCCGTAAATTGTTGAATAGGTTTGTGATAGGCTTCAGGTGAAGATAGGGAAGATGATTAAAAAGGTGTTGTCTTGCCCAAAAAAAAAAAAATAAAAAAATTTTGTTGTTGATTTTAGTTTTGCTGTTTTTCCCCTGTGAGAAGTAATTGCAGGGAAAATTAAATGAAAGTGAAAGTGAAATTTATCGCAGCGAATTTCACACTTTTGTTTGCTTTACTTTTTCTGTTGTGTTGTCTGCCGCATTTCCTATTCTGATTAGAATTCCTTTGGTTTTCTTTTTTTTTTTGTGATAAGAAATCCCACGCAAACGAAACCAAATGAAACGAGGGAACACTTAATATCATCTTTCGCTTGTTGTCATGGTTATAAACCCTTGATTGTTCTATCCAAAGCAATCTTAAACTAAAGAGCAGCAGCGTTATTGTCCTGACAAATATAATTCAAATCATTATATTCTTTGGAAGCTCTCTCTTTTTTTCTTTCCTCTTAACTTTGTTCGAAAATCAAACTAAATCAATAAATGGGTTGCAAAATCATATATTTATTTCGTGCTATATAAAGAAATCACCACTTACAACTCTACTTGGTTTTAACTCACCAACTTCTTTAGGTTTGGTATGTTTGTTGATTGGTGGACCCACCTTCTTTGTAATTTTCAATTCAGGGATCATCTGTTCGTCCAGTTGTTTGTCTTGTTTTACTGGCTTCACTTCTGCTTCACTGGCTTTCCCTATTGTCTTTGGTAGTCTTCTCTTCGGTCCTTTAGTTCTTGCCTTTGTAGGATGCACTAGTTTCTCTCCACTACTCCAAGTGTCCGCTCTCTTAATAGTCAGTTCTTTGACACCTTCAGGTTGTACTATTGTTGACACTGCAGACGTAGACGTAGACACAGAGGTAGAGGCAGAGCCAGCACCAACACCACCCTTATTCCTGGCACTCACAAGTCTTTCCAATTGCGAGCGCAACTCAGCCGTGTCTCTCTCCTTATAGCTTCCCAAAGAACCCGTTGTTGCTGGTCTTTGGAGTTTCTGTGGTGACTTGGCTGCGATTTTGTTAAACTTGGTCTGGAACTCTGGCGGTGGTTCACTGAATGACGACAATGTCTTTGGTTTCTTCGGTGGTATCGGTCCTGTTTTGAGTTTTGCAAACTTCGACTTGAACTCCGCCTCCTCCTTGGTTTCAAATGACTTGGTATTGTTGAGGTCTTTCTTTTCTGTCGTCAACGCCACTGGCTTCAAGGGTTTTTCTATTGGTTTTGGCTTCGCAAGTGGTAATTCCGGAGTTGATTTGGCAGCTACGAGACGGGATGCCCCAAACACAGGTTTCTTTGGTGGTTTTAGTTCCTTGAACTTTAGTATAAACTCTGCTTCTTCCTCCTCACGGGCAACTTCTTTGGCTCGTGGCTTGACCAACACAGGTGACTTGCTTCCTTTCTTGGATTCGGGTGATTGCGGTGTGAACGTGGTGGTTTTGGCCGATGCCAACGATGTGAGCCAATCTGACTTGACAGGCTTTGCAGGTGGTGGTGGTGATTGTACTACTGCTGCGAAATCTGGTTCTTGTACTTTCTTTGGTGGACGTGGTGGATGAAGGGCTGCTGCTTTCTTAGTGACACTGTTGCTGGTGTGGTCTTTACCCTCAGATTTGATCATATTTTCAATATCCCTGAACGACCGATGTTGTCCCGCTTTTGGTCTATCCATTTTGAAGTCAGGCTTTACAGGAACAGGCTTGACTGGTTTCAAAGGGGGTTGGGTAGATTTAGGGAGTGGGAATGATGACTTTCTGGGCACTGGGTTTAACAAATGGAGTTCTTCCGTTTCATTTTCATTCTTCTTTCTTGTAGGTAATGCTGGTGGGGTGTCCTGATCCTGCTCTTCCTTCTTCAGATCTTTGTACTTTCTCCTTGGCAATGGTGGAGGGGCTTTATCATCGGTGTCAAATTTGGCTGGTCGTTTAGGCAATTTTGGACCTTCCTCCTCAATATCAACGTCAATGTCAACACGCACTTCCTCGGAGATTTTGCTTCTGTTGAACTTCAAATCAGGAACAGAGTATCCATAGTGTGATTTCAGCATTGACGCACTCATGTTCAGGGTGACGGATATTGGTTTGACAGGCGAAGTGCTGTTCAGTCGCAGTTGTAATTCATCGATGTTTCGTTGTAGTCTTCTTTGTCGTTCTTGATCCTCACGCAAACGTTCCTGTGAGAGTTGTGATAGACTGGAGAGGAAGTCATTGACTTTGGTGGTAGAAGGGGAGACATCAGTCATTGGTGATATTGTTCGAAGAGTGTCTCGGGAAAAGATTGATCTTATAAGGAAATGGGCTGTTGAAATGAGTGTAGTGTATGTGGTTGAAATCAACGAGATAAAAATACAAAAGAAAAAAAACAGAAAAAATAATTAGAATAAAAATTGGTACACAGTTGGATATGAGAGTTACACAAAAACATAATCAAACTTTTTTTATTTTAAAAATTGTTTAGGTGAACTAAAAATCTAGATTCTACGAAAAAACTATAAAAAACGAAAATGAAATCATAAATCAAATCAAATCAAATCGAAAACTTATTCTACCATTCAATGGTGAATTCCTTAGTAAAAGCACCATCACTTGTGAAATCTTCTAAACCAGTGATATAAACAGTACCATTTGCATAGTCAAATTTAGCAGTACAATTATCAAATACTACATTCTTTGGTTCATTATCAACACCCAAAATGGTAACATTGGCCAATGGTTGAGAAACTTCATATTCACCAAATGGAGAAGAGACCAATTTATTATCCGATGCAACAAAGTCAACATACAAAGATTCTTCAACTTCAACTGACTCACCATCATCAAGATATAATTTACCAGAAGCACTTCCTTTACCATCCAAAGCAACCAATAAACCAAATGGATTCTTTCTGGCTTCAGTGGTGGTGTATCCTGGTTCTTGGGTTGGGATGATATGACCACCTTGGATGTGTAATGGGATATGACCTAATGGAGCATCCAAAGTTTCATTCTTTCCAGAGGTGAAGTTTTGTTTGAGGTGAGTGTAGAAATCATAGTATACAGCATCTTCACCTGGGAAGACACCTTTGGTATAGTTGACACCCGGTTCCAAAACTGGAGTAACAACCAAAGCATCACCAACAAAGAATTGATTATCAACACCAGAAACACTCTTATCGTATGGGAATTCCCAACTAAAGGCACGTAATATTGGAGTACCTGAAACATGAGATTCTTGAAGCAAAGTGTAATAATATGGTAATAATAAATATCTAATATCCATGGAAGTTTTAGTGGCATTGATAACAGATTCCCAAACATATGGTTCTTGAGAAATAGCACCCAAGACATTGTGATTTCTATAGAATGGGAAAAAGGAACCTAATTGCATCCAACGAGAACATAATTCCATGTCGGAATTACCATTGAATCCACAAACATCAACACCAAAGAATGGCAATCCTGAAAGACCCATACTAAGGGCTTGTGGAATTGAGAAATACATCATATAATAATCAGCAGTATTATCACCACCCCAATGACCAATATATTTACCAGAACCAGCAAACGTTGAACGTCCAATAATGAATGGTCTTTTATCTGGGTTGATTTCTAATAAGGCATTATAAATGGCTTTCTCTTGTAAGAAACCATAAAGACTGTGGATATCATATTCCACTGTTCCATCAATATGAGTTGCATTAGGAGAAACATCATGGGTTGCTAAATCATGATCTCCTTGGTCATTGTTAATGGCATATGGAGGATAGTTGATATTACCTTTACCTGGAGCTAAGGTATTCATGGAATCAATAGAAGATGAAGATGAAGATGAAGTAGGTTTCGATGTATCGGTAGTTGATTGTGTTGCAGCAATTGATGATGATATTGAACTCCATTCACTGGCGTTAGATTTGTCAAATCCCAATGGATATTGAGTTGGAGAATTTCCAACTTCAAAAGGTGGATGAACTGGATTATCAAAGTATCTATCACTACCACAAGAACCAACACAGAATGATGACACTTCATTCATATCTGTCCAAATACCATCAAATGGAAGTCTGTCATGCCATTCTTTGAACAAACTATTGAAATAACCTTGGGTATTGTTGTTCAAGAAATCTGGGAACACAGTATACCCTGGCCAAACTGCACCAATGTATAATGAACCATCTGGATTTCTCAAAAAGACATCTGATTCATTACCTAAATGGAATGGCTCATAATCATTGTCAGTGGCATTATTTGGGTTAGGCACATATATAGCAGCATCAAAAATAGGAACATAATGTTGACTATTATTGTGTAATTCGTCCAAAAATTCTCTATATTTTTCTGTTGGATATCTATATGGATCATTGGTGAAATCCTTATAGCTATCCATGTAATCAATATCTGACCAAATAGTTTCCAATGGGATATTAAATTTCTTAAAATTTTCCACCACATCTTTAACTTGATCAATGGTATCATATCCCCATCTACATTGATGATAACCCAAAGCCCAATACGGTTGCATAGCAGGTAAACCAATTTCGGCAACATATTGTTGGATAACATCTTTTGGATCTGGACCACTAAAGAAATAAAGATCAATAACACCAGAAAGAGCTCTCCAAGTAAGTGATTGTTCACCAACTTGGACTTCTTGAATTGCAGAAGTTCTCCAATACACCCCATGGGTGGTATTTGTATCATATCTCTGATCATAATAAACTGGATGAACACCATAAACATTACCATCAATTGGATCACCGACATCATTTGCATACAATGTCTTGACAACACCGGGTTCATTCAATAACCCATGAATGGATTCACCCAAACCCGTGATAGTATGTCCTTTTGGTAATGAAGTATTGAATTGAATGAATTGATTAGAAAATACCAATGGATTTCCTTTGGTTGAAAACAATGATTCACGAGTTGAACTTCTAATGATTTCAAACCCAAAATTTTCTTCATCATATTCAAATACCAAATCGGAATCAGCAAAATTAAATGAATTCACATCGTCTTCTAATTTAGGTTTAACAACAAGATTTTCTGGCAACACGAAAACATCGGTCAAATTAACCGGTTCAATATGAACATTCAATCGTTTGGTATTTTGATATTCAACTGTAAGATTCAAATAATCAAAATCGTAACCATAAATATTAGTTGCTTCTTTTAATTTCAAAATACCCGTTAATCCCCTATCAGTGCCTGTAATATTCATTAAAGAATATCCTTTAGCAGCTAAATTAGCATCAATAGCTGTATCATTAATGATATTTGGAACTTGTTTAACTCCCAATGTGAGTTCAGTTGGAACGGTTTTTTGAGCATTCTCAATATCACTGGAACTTGTGGGTGATGTATTTACAACCGAAACAATTCCAAGAATTGTGGTTGTTACTTTAAGTATGGATTTCATGATAGCTAAGATAATGAAATTATTTACTGATAAAAGAAATTCCAATTGTTCCATTTTGTAAAGGAGGTATTAATACTAATATTTATAGTTCGATTTGGTCCATGGTCTGTAACAATATATATTCCGGACAAACTCCAATTTTGTTTACTGTTTTTTTTTTTTTGTTTCAAATTGTTGTGTTTTGTTGGAGAGAGGGAGGGGGCTCAAGTATTCCATAAACAGGGGGAGAAAAAAAAGCAGGATCTGCATTGTTTGTTGGTCATGTTTGGGGGGACGAAAGCTCATTAATTTCGGAAAGTTTCATTCGGATTATTACTACCCACAATGATCTGACATTTAAAAGTGGGTTATAATAGAGAGAGAGAGAGATGGAGAGTTATAATAAGTGGGGGAAAAGCGGGATTTTCCAGTCTCCAGTCGTTCCACAAAAAGAGTGTATATTCTTGGATGTGTGTTTCCCCGTCAAGCGCAAAAAGTAAAAAAAAAAATGAATGAAACGGAAAAACTTAGCATTTCTTAAGGGGTAATTTCGTGGCGTGAGATGACAGCCACTATAATCAGAATTAACACATCTTCTCTTCTCATCCCCAACATGGATATATTTGAATATAATTGGACTTAAATATCCTTGGGTAAGCTTATTGAAGTAAATAAAAATAAAGGGAGCAAATTTTGAAAAGGTTCCGTCGCTGTTTTTTTTTTCTTTTGCTATACTTCAGATTTAACACCCCTTGCATACAATTATAAATTCGGAAAATTGTTCGGGTCAATTTTTTTTGTTCCCCCTTTGTTTCAAAAAGTGGAGAGACATTTGGAGTGGTGTTGTGAATGGGGTTAATACATATATCTTATTTTGGAGCCGTAGGTAAATTAAGTCGTAATACTTTCAAAATAGTTATGATTGGTTTGTAGGGGGGGTGGGGGATGTTGAAGGACATGGAAAAATGGAAAAAAAAACAGAGATCCATTTTACAACAGTTGACGAGTTGGACGCTTCCCCCAGAGGTTATGAATTTTGAAAACCTAGAAAAATAATACTAATATGCTGCTCATTGTTGGTGAACGTAAACAGAAAGTAACACGATTTGAGAGATGCAAATGTAAGGCAAGACAGAACGCAATGTAAATTGATGCACATTAAAGGAACATAAGCTTGAGATTAATATTGCTCTTATAGAGGGAAATTTAAATGAATTATCCGAGGGTAAATAATTCATCAACATGGTTCACAAAAAAATGGATGAATCAGTTAATTAATTGTTTGTTGAATTTCCCCATGGTCAACAATCTCATTTTGGATGGCCCACACCCAAAAGATCATGAGATATACATATCTTCCGTGGTGTAGATCTTCCGAAGTAAGGGGGTTTCTCCATTACGGAAATATTTTACAAAATTCTCCTTGAATAATTTACAGTTATAATTCAAAAATTCTGCCATTAGAAAAGCATAAGAATGTATATTATTCTAGTTCAAATAAGAATTCAAAAGGAATTTAGTTCGAAAGCACAATTTAGTAATTCAACACTATTCACACAATAAAGATCAGAGAGTTTCTTTGCGTAGGGGCTCTATTACCATATATTGAGAAGCATTGAATCACCATAACTATGGTTTTTTACTTTTCCTTACTTGTTTAATTTATCTTCTCAATAGATAGTATAGTACAAACAATTGAGTTAAACACGTATACACTACATATCTTGCAATAACTAGCAAATTGCAGTTACTAGCAACCTCTCAATTACTATTCATTCTTCATTTACTTTTTATGTTTATTGATTTAACAAAGTAAGTCAGTGAACGTAATCCTTTACTTTCCAGATCATATAAATATCAAGTGAGTTTGACACCAAATAGTAATATATAGTTCTCCATTTAACCATAAGTTTGTAGAACAGATTAGGTGTGTGTTTGTCAAATATGATTTGCCATTCGTACACGCATATCGGTGATAATCTATGAATGCAATATGCTTGTAATTAATTCATCAGAAGAGCTGACACAACTATCACAAAATTTTTTTTTTTAGAAAAAGGGACAAAATCTTGGCCATCGTTTAGTCAATCGATGCTTAAAGAGGAGTCAGATGATGAGGGAAGGAAGAGGATGATACGATTTCAAAAAATTAGAATAAAAAGACGACGTAAACCCATGTCAACAGAAAGTTCTGATTATAATCGGGACTTCTATATCGCTTAGTTTATCATATCGCTTAGTATATTGCTACAAATCATATTTGTTACTTACTTACTGCAGGGGTTACAAATTATAAGGGGGCGGAAGTTATAAACTCAAGCTGCCAAAATAAATACTGGTTAAACCCAGAAGAAATCAACCTCATTAACGTAAATGGAATAAGAAAATTATAAATTGTAAAAGAAAAAATATATTGAAGTAGTTTATATTTTGGTAATGTGTGCAACACGTGCTGCCACAATTTTTTTTTTCTGGCGTTATTTTTAGAACTTAAGAACTTTTTTTTTGGTTAATTTCCTGTTTGAGTTGTGAATTATTATTATTATTATTACATCAAGAACAGAAACAATATTACCAACATAATTCTAATAATGTGTAAATAAGAACAGTATGATATCCACAACAACGATAAACCAATACAATAAAGAATCCATTTATGGATTTTATTCAATAGTAAGTGCATCCATCGGAACTCAATGAACTATTGGGCTGAGTAGAAAAAATGAATATGCAGTGGCTGCAAAATGAACAGGCGTGGATGCGATCGTAAAACAAAAAAAGAATAACTAGTTCCTGTATATAAGCATAGGAGTTAATGATAAATAAAAAAAATATTTTTTGTATGTGAAAAAGCAATCAATGGAAGTAAGGAGTAAAACAACAATAACAATAGCATCAGTAGCAAGCAGAACAAGTAAGTGAACAAAAAGAATGGTTCATTTTACTCCTCTCTACCCCTGCTGCTACAACCATTACTACTACTGTAATTCCCCCCTCTTCCTTATCCTTATCTCCTGTGACATTTAAATAACAACTAAAGATTTAAAAGAAACGATAATGACAATGACAACCACAATTACAATGACAGTATTTTTCGTCAGTTGGAACATCAAGAAAGAAAGATAACACCACCTTTTAAAATCTTTTTGGGTCACTCTCTCAGTTCTCTCTGTTGTGTGGTGTGTTGGCTGGGTAAGAAAAATAAACCACCACAGAAAATACTTTACTTAACAAAAATTCATGCAAAACGTTTGATACTTGCATATCATTATAAATGTACATATACATGTACATAGGATACATACGTAAATCGATACATTTATCGCACCACTCCCATTTTATTCTAGATTACTTTCGTGTTTAGTTTTATTCTATTCTGTCAAACCTTTTATTTAATTTTTTTTTCTGTTCTGAAGGACTCCGATACGCAACACCACATGTGGTGTCTTGATATCCCGTAGTTTCCCTACTTTCTACAATACAAATTAACAAGGCGTGGTGGCTATGAACATGGCTTCACCAACAAGCAAAATAAATAAATCAAACCAGTGTATATTGTGTATAAAGTGAACAAAAGATCTCAAACAAACATGAATGCTATAAAGAAAATGTATGTATATATGATAATGAATAATAATAGGAATAGTTGAGGTATTGAATTCAAAAAAAAAGCTATTACCTCAACAGTACAAAGAAGCCAATAAATAAATAAATAGTAGAACCAATTAATAAATGGTATGTGTGTGTATGAGTGTGTGTGAATGTTAATCAATAACAAAAGAAATAATCTAACATGATTTTATAGAATGTAAATATGTCTCTAAAAATGTAAATGTAAATGATAGGTAAAGGTTGTTGATCAAATATCTTATGAAGATGTAATTGATTTTGGTGAATTCAATAGGAATCTTATACTGATATAACTCATGATATCAAAGAAAAAGAATAACAAGATTGGTAACCATATCAAGATTATCATTTGATTACTTAATTTACACAAGGTTGATTCCAAAGTAGTTATAATATTGAATAAATTGTGAAAGAATACTTGGAGGGATAATTGCCAGTTTATGATGGATAAGGAAGTAGGCAGTTGTGTTATTACATGTAAGGATGAGAACATTGCTGGTTGATTTGAACTGATTGAATGGGTAGTGAAGTAAAGGAATAAATAAAAAAAATTATCAAAGTGAAAGTAAAAATCCAAGGAAATATAAGTGGTATTTTATATTGCTTGGATAAAATGAAAGATTTAAAAAATAGAAAAAAAAAATTAGATAGCTGTGTGTGTGTATGTGTGTGTGGTTTAGTATATGTATGTATGCATGTATGTGTGTGTATTTTATTTTTGTATTATTTTTCTTTCTATTTTTCCTTCTCTCTTTTTTTTTTCGATAAGCTCATTTCCATTGTCTTTTTGGTGGGATGGATGGATTAGTTTAATTTTAGTGGTTTAGTGATAGTTTAATTTCTTTTCAGTATCTGTACAATTCAGAACCCACAATAGATGTTCATGCACATCATCCTAAGCCAAAGCAACCTTGCTTCTTGGGTTTTTATTCATTCATTCATTAATTCCTTCCTTCCTTACCTCCTTTCCTCCCTTGAAATCTGAATTTGCATATATTTTATTCCCGATAGCCGAACACTAGTAAATCAATAAGAAACCTACCAAATACCTCAAATTTTTTAAAGTTTCAAGATTGGCCGAGGAGAGTCAAGTACACCCCCTGTCTTTCTTAATCCATAACCACATTCTTTTTCCCCTAAGGTTTAACGTGGTTATTAAATCACACTTATACTTATATTTATACTCCTTAATCAAGTCCGATTCCTTAGATTTTTCTTTCTCTTCCTTTCTTGCAACAACAAATAACACAAAACTTTGTGATTGTTAACCCTAATTTTTTTTTTCTTCTCCTTGTTAATGTACAAGTGCGAAATAACACCAAATCCAAAACCATCAACACCAACCGAACAAAAAAAAAATATTTCTACTCATCTCATTTCTTCTTACCATTTTTCCTTTCATCCCAATAACCAAAATACAAGGAAACACCCGAGGAATAACTATTATTCAAAAGAGTATGTTTTATTGAGATTAATCCATTATTCAAAAAAGGACAGAAGCGATGCTATTATTATTATTCATCTTCCCTGCAGTTACAAATACAATCAATTAAAAAAAAACAACTTATCATGATGATTATTTTCCAAATTATCTACATTATTTGAAAATTTACATGTAATAAAAATCTAAAATTAATCTGACTTGACTTGATTGATATTGCAACTAGGGAAAAGGGGAGTGGGGGAATACAATTGGCTAATCCAATCCCTTATTACTTTATATTAATATATCATTTGCTCCTTTTTGAATATATTCTTGAACTAATTAGGGAAATTGTTCACCAAATACAGTTTCTTGTTTATTAATTCTTGTTGTTGTTGTTGTTGTTGTTGTTCTTGTTACTAACATTTGTAATCAGTGAAAAGTGTATAAATCAAACGTATTGTATATACGCCTTGTGCATGTACATATCATTCATGTATTATTACTTTTTTTTTCTTGATATCTGTATCTGGTTATTTCTTGAATATATACAACTACCTTTTTTTTATTAATCATATTGGAAAATTTTAAAAACAATTATTAAATGTGTAAATTTAAGTTTTATGGGGTGTGGATGGAATAAAGAGAGATATAGATATAGATATAGATATCTATCCTCACACACATACACACATAACCAGAGCCTCTTGATCGGCATTAATCATATCGATCTATATTATTCTCTCCTTGGTTAGAAAGTTAGTTAAATTATAAAATTGGTCAAAAAAGTTTAAAGTAAAAACGAATTTTGCATTATCAATCAATCAATGAGATAATATCTGTTTTGTTAAGGTTGATGATGAAAAGCTTTCCCTCTCTCCCCCCCGTTCCCCCACTTGAAAATTATGCACAAACCTTAAACAAATATACACCCACACACACACACACTAAATACACTAAATACACACTTTAAGGGGTTGCAAAAATCAATAACTAAAAAAAACTAGGAAAAAAAAATTGCTTGTTTCATTCATTAGTTAATCAACAACAACAACAGCAAGAACAAGGAGACAGGAAATGAAAGGAAAGAGAAAGATTTACAATCTAGATTATGAACAATGAATAATGAGTGATCTTCTCACCGCCTTGGTTATATCACATTTGTATCACACCATTATCGGCATCTATCAAACGTTTACAAAAGATACCACCAGTATATTTGTTTTTTTGTATGTTTGTATGTTTGTATGTTCGTAACGTAAGTTTATTTATTTATGTTTTAATCTCTCTTCCGTGTTTATCCATTAAAACATATACAAGGAGTTTGTCACTCCCTGCATTCCTCGGCAAAGAGAAAGAACAATTGACATTACATACGTTTGTTGTGATAAAGAAAGAAAAACGTACGTTTGACAAGTAATAAAAAAAAAAAAACTCCGAACATTACTGCACTATGCATGACATAATAATTATCAAGGAATTGATTCCCACAATAATGAAAGACGAAAGAAGAAAGATGAAAGGAGTGAAATCAACAAAGATCGACGGGGTCTAGATCTAAAATTGTCAACTATATATAGTGTATGTGTGAGTGAGTTATATGGGTAACTGTGCCGAGTTTTTATTATCTGTTCTGAAAAAGGTAACCTTGTCGTCCGAGTAATAAGAATTGAGTTAAAAATAGTTCAATAGAGGTACCATCAAACGTATCCTTGATTATATATATATATATATATATATATAAATATTTAACATTTTCTTATTGGACCAATCAATCCTTGTAATAACTCATCTTTATTGAAACAAAATAAAAAACAAAGCTTTTCTATTATAAACTCTACAAAGAAATCAACAAGGTTATTAGGCATTTATGTCATAACTCATTACAACCTTTTATTTTTTTTTTTTTTCATTTTGAAAAAAAAGTTTTCCTTTTATTGATGAATATTTTAACTTGATTTGATTTAAGGTTCCACAATTATATTATCCAATAAGTTAATCCAATTATGGGGTTGATTGGTTAGTTGGTTGTCATAGAGTATTTTTTTGTTGGTCATATTCTTATGTTCTGACTCATATTCGCTAAGAAGGAGTCAAATTATTCCTTTCTTCCCTCATGCGACTCTGTCGATATGCTCGTACAGAGATTATACAAGAAAAAAAAAATTTTATCTCATATCAGGATCACTTCAGCCTTTCATAATCTTCCACTTCCTAGTACAAGAATAAGAATAACCTATCAAATCTATTCATATATGCCAAAGATAAAATCAATAACAAAGGATCAAGAGATCATACACTCTTCCACTCAGTCCATCGAATTCCAACAACAACAAGATGATAACGATCATGATGATGTCAAGGCTAAATCACCTTTTTTCACCTATTTAGCCAATTTTTCTAAAAAACTTGATGCCATGGGTGTTGAAACCAGAGGTATTGAACGTATCCCACCTTATGAACGTTCCACCAATCGTACTAAACAATTAATTAGTGTTATTGGATTATGGTTATCTGCCTGTGGTGGGTTATCATCTATGTCATCATTTTATTTAGGTCCATTATTATTTGAACTTGGATTACGTCAAACTTTAATTGCAGGATTACTTGGGGAAATCTTAGGATGTGCCATTGCTGCTTATTGTTCCCTTATGGGTCCAAGATCCGGGTGTAGACAAATGGTTGGAGCAAGATTTTTATTTGGATGGTGGTTTGTGAAATTAGTTGCCTTAGTTGGAATTATTGGGGTTATGGGTTGGTCAATTGTTAATAGTGTTGTTGGAGGACAAATATTGACCAGTGTTAGTAATAATAAAATCCCTCTTTGGGCTGGGATTGTTATAATTGCTGGGATTTCATTAATTATTGCCATTGGTGGAATTAAACAATTATTAAGATTTGAAACTTTATTGAGTTTACCGGTTAATGGAGCATTTTTATTACTTTATATAGTTGCAAGTCAAAAATTCCAATATTTGACACTTGATGATGCCATAACTGATTCTGCAACTATTAAAGGTAATTGGTTAAGTTTCTTTTCATTATGTTATTCCGTTACTTCAACTTGGGGTACAATTGCTTCCGATTATTATATTTTATTCCCAGAAAATACTCCTGATTGGGAAGTTTTCACCATTACTTTTTTTGGTATTGCCATCCCAACTACTTTTGTTGGTGTTGCCGGTTTATTAATTGGTAATGTTGCTTTAACTTATGAACCATGGGGTGAAGCATATGCTAATTTAGGTATGGGGGGTTTATTACATGAAGCATTTAGACCATGGGGAGCAGGAGGAAAATTTCTTTTGATGGTTATTTTCATCTCTTTAATTTCAAATAATATTATCAACACTTATTCCGCTGCTTTTGGGGTTCAATTAGCAGGTAGAGGATTAGCTAAAATTCCAAGATGGTTATGGGCAATTGTTTTAACTGCTATATATTTGATTTGTGCATTGGTTGGAAGAAATGAATTTTCTACTATTTTAGGTAATTTCTTACCTATGATTGGTTATTGGATTTCAATGTATTTTATTATGTTATTGGAAGAAAATAGTATTTTCCGAACTGATAAATTCAAACATTTATATGTTAAAGAATTTGATGAATCAACTGATTGTGGTTCTTCTTCTTCATTTGATGATGATAAAAAAATTATTGGAACTCCATTACGGAAAAATCAACATTATAATTTCAAGATTTGGAATGATTATAATAGATTAACAAAAGGATATGCTGCAACTGCTTCATTTTTAATTGGTGCAACAGGTGCTGCAGTTGGTATGTCACAAACTTATTGGATTGGACCAGTTGCTAGAAGAATTGGTGGGGAATATGGTGGTGACATTGCTATGTGGTTATGTATGGGATTTAGTGGATTGGTTTTCCCTCCATTACGTTATTGGGAATTAAAGAAATTTGGTCGTTAAGAAGATCATATAAGATGCATGCATGTATTATTATTATTATTAGAGTTCATATATATGTATATAACAGATATTAGATTTATTTATATTCAACTTTTAATGGAAAATTGAACACAAACTTATTCTTATCTTTCTTTTTCTTCTTTATGTTATTATTGTGAATATTATCATTATTAACGAAATTACCCATCATTTCAAGATCCAATTTCACAAAATATTCCCTAAAATTATAACAACTTTGGAAATTTGGTACTAAATTAAATGCCCCACTTCCTAAAGTTTTATTCTTATTTGTATCTTTGACATATAACAGATTTAAATCAACTGAAATTCCATTTTTTTCAATCTTAACCGCTGAATTATTATTTGTTACTAGTGGAGTATATTGAAGATATATTTTTGTTAAATCACCTAATGTTTGATGATCAATATCAAATGAATATTTTGAAAAATTGGAAATTAATTTAAGTACAGGAGATTTAACTAAATTTTCATATGCTATAGTTAAATAATGATTATATGAATCAAATAACATATTTGGAGATATAAATATAGATATTGGAGTGGTTGACATTCCGGTAATTGCCACAATTTCAACATTTAATGATTTAATAGGTGATGATAAATTTGTAAAATCAACTGGAATAAATAATTTATTAGAATTGTTTGGAGAAGATGAAGATTTTGGAGTATAAGGGATGGTTAATAATGGAGTTGTTATTTTAAGTGATTCTTTTATACCACTACCACCTTCCGGAGTTAAAGTTAATGTATTTGATAATTGATTTAAAGTTAAACAATTAAAAAGATCATCAAATTTTGTTTTATTTATAAAAACCATATTTTCATGTATATCATGTAATAAATTCTCATAATTAATATCACAAACTTCTTCAATTTCTTCATTTTTAGGTATAATTTGAATTTCTTTATTTAATCCCCCAATTTTAATATTCTTATGTAATTGCAGATTATATTTTAATGCATAACATGAAACTCTATAAGTAACTCTTGTCATCCCTCCAGGGGTTAAACTTTTCAGTGTTGGTGGAAGTAAGATATGATTTTTGATCTTTTCTTTACATTGAGAATCCAATAAATAATAAGGAATCTTAAATTTAAATCCCAGTTTAAATTTATCACCTAAACCATTTAATTTTACTCCTTCTCCACCCCCATCTTCATCTTGAGCAAATAATTCATAATCAACAATTGATAAGAAAATCTTTTCTTCAAATGTATAAGTCCGATTAATTCCTTCAAGGAATAAATAAATTTTATCAATATTAACCTTATGAGATTTTAAATTTTCTAATGTTAACATACCAGTAATTGTATCACCTTGACAATATTCATGATCATCAGGCTTATCTAAAACAATATTCACTTTAATACATTCATTAAAGAAATCATCCGACTTACCACCACCAGTATGGAAATTCAAATCGTGAAGTTTTTGACAAATTGAATCATTGTCGGTTGATATACGAGATTCCACATCTGATACACAATCTTCAGTGGTATAATTTGGTGGAGGTGGGACAATTTCATTAACTTTATAACGAAGAATGGATTTATACATATAATACGATGGAAGTAGATTACCTGGAGGACATGTTTTGATGGAAAAAAGTTCTTGTTTATCAGAATCGGAAAGTATGGATGTTGAAGAATTGGATCTGGAAGATTCTGTTGATGTTGGTGGGGTTGATTCTGTTGATGTTGATGAGGATTGTGCATGTGGTGGACGTGTTGGATCATAATTGAGTTTAGCGGGTAGAGAATATTGTCTGGGTCTTGGTGGATGATATCGTTCTTCTTCAGTTAGGGAATGTCTATGTTGATCATATTGGTCTTGTTTTTGTTTTTGTTTCTTATTGAAAATATGTTTTATTGAAGATATCATTTTTGAATAGCTTGTTAGGTTGGTTGTTAAAAATATATACAAGGAATAAAAAGGTAATATCAAAAACAAGATTTAAAAAATAATTTGGAAAAAGTCTTGTTGAAAAAGGGGAAATGGTTGCTTTATTTAAACCTCAGAGAGACAAGACAAGACAAGACAAGACAAGAAAATGATCATCGTAATATCTCTTGAACAATAAAATAACATAGTACAGTTATCCCGAAAATGTACTATTACTAGTTTATTATTATTTTTTCTTGGTGATTGCTATTATCGACAAATTTGTAATGTTGGTTAGAAGGGCAGTTAAAATTTAGTTTAAGTACAGTTACGTATAAGTTGTTACATTGTATTTTGTGTAAGTGGTGGGGAGATCGTGGAGTAAAAAAATAATAAGTGGAATTCTCATAATCACGAAAAGCAAAAAATTTTCCTTTTCTTTTTCTTTCATCATATAGCATATTTACATACAAAGCATTCCTTTATACGTAATAAACTTGCATAATGTACCATACTTCCCTTCACCCGTCAAAATATATAAGAGATGCAAAGAAAACATAGTCACGTCCAATTTTTACATTCTCTTTCTTTGCTTTGCTTTTCTTTTTATCCCCCTTGATCTTTACTTATTTTGTTTTATTTGTTCTTGTGGTTGTTGTCACGTTCCCCTTTTTGCAGCTTAAAAGTTTTTTTTTCCATGACCTTGTCACTTGTCACTTGTCATAAACTTACAGAATCTTGCAATCGACAACTTAATTTTATCATCAATTAAAATTACAATTATTTAGTATATGATTACGTAATTCCCATATGCAACAAGGGGTCACAAAAAATAAAAAATAGAACAACAACCCCAAAAAAAGCCACGCATGCGGCGCAATTTCAAACAAAAATTTACCACAAAAATACTTTCCCAGCCTTATGGAAGGTCTCTTTCTTTTTTGATAACCACACGCATTATACCATACTTACTTTGTGGTATGATGTGGAGAGATAAAAATAAACATAGCATACTCATATACCTACCAACCTATGCAATATAAATTAGTCCAACATGATTACAACTCGCACAGAAAGTAATTCTTCGAGATGTTTAATGATGTCATTTGTTCATTCATTGTTTCAATCATAATCCCTCCCCGCCTGTTGATAATGGTTTGAAAATATACGCTTCGTTGATTGTTTTTTTTCTCAAGTGTCGATCTCATCATTTTAATGCCTAACGGCAAGTCTGGAATTTCGACACCCAATCACGTGAATTTCAGGAAGTATAAAAAAAAAACACGAGATATCGATCAAGTGGCAATAGTTACGAGATATTCAACATTTCAAGAGTTTTTTTTCTTGGTAGGTTATGCAGATTACTTATTTGGTTTGTTTATTGGAGGCTATGTCTCCTGCTACCTCCCCCACACCTAAGATGTAGGACCACCAGTCGGGTTGCTTGGCTTTTATATATAAATTATGACTATATCTTTCTGTAATCTACACTGTTAAAATAGATAAGTAATTGTATATATTATATGACGAAAATAAAAAAAAGAAAACACATTAAGTAAATTTAAACTATACGTCTATTAAACAAATATTAAACATTCATCATCTAACTAACTTCATCAGCAAAAAAGGAAAAGGAAAAGGATCTATTTTTCTATTTTTCTTTATGATGTGGTTTTAAGTTTTTAAAAGCATTCTTGGTACCTCCATAACTCTTTTGTACACCTTTTTCAATTCCATTTTCTAAATCATCTAATCTTTCATTAAGACGATCTGAACCATATTCAACTTTATGAATAATTTGTTTATATTTCTTTTCACTTTTATCACCGGTAGATTCGGTTTTAGCGGCTGGTTTTTCTGATCCCATTATTAATAATAATATTATATGTATAAATGTATATGTGTTTTGTTTTGTCAATTGAATAAAACAAAAAAAGATAGAAAAGAAAAAGTGAATTGTAAATTATAAGGAGGGATATTTGAAGGACTATTTATAAACGAATTATTCCTTATTTGATCATTATAAAAGAATTATAAATCTAGAAATTGATTAGATTCGGTTTACAACCAACTCATATCCACACAAACGGAGAAACCATATGTAATATATTTTTGTACAAGAATAACCGTATGGCTATACTGGAAGGACCGGATTGCAAAAAAAAAAAAAAGGAACTTGCGACCATTTCATTTCCGCGAACACACAACGAACAACATACCCATACGTCATAAGAGATGTGAATTATTTATTCCTGGTTGTGAATTTCCGGTTTTATCGTTCATTTCCACACCGTTAATCGCCGTAAGTATTATCATGTGAATTCGCTCATAATTTCTCTTTTTACTAATTTCGTGGAAATCGATTAATGGTTATTTCCAAATATAGTCATTTTGTAGGTTATTATTACTGTCATTTCTTTTTGGTAACTTCACTAGTCATTCTCCTTGATCGGAAGTGTTGGTTTGTAATGGTAGTAGGAAGTAATCTCGGAGTTCCCAATTGATTCCGGATAATATAATATTGGATGTTTTTTTAGATGACGTGGTGGCTATACAAAATATAATCCCACAAAAGGGAAAACAGATGTGAAATTAACAGCCGATTTGATAATTCACCTCCATCACTACTTCTCCTCTTCCTTGAAATAAGTTTAACATCTACTAAACAAACACAATATATATTGAAAAAAAAAAAAAGAATATCACATATATTTATTCTATGCAACTTTCTGAATTCTAACTGGAACTTTGATATATGAAAAGCTCCCATTGGATAACTGAACTGATAATCTTATATAATACATTCTACTCATAAAACATGATTGGAAATCCGGAACCAATGTAAATCTATCATAAGATTTTATTGAATCATTATATTTATTTTCACCTTTCAATACCAAACTTTCCAAATTAATACCCACATTAATTGAAGCATGAGCATTGTCTTGATTGATTTCCCATTTGATACAATCTTTTTTGAATTGACGTCCATCAATTTTGGTATCTTTGATAACCATGTTCAAAGTTTTATCATCTAATTGACAAATAGCTTTTAAATCATCCACTAATTGACGTTCAAGTTTGAAATTCCCAGGACCTAATTTTTGAACAATATTATATAATTCATTGGAATATTGACGAAATTGTTTGGTGACATTGTTGGAAAAAATATCCCGATCGATAAATTCACCTGTATTTTGTTTATTAAAAATCAAATCATGATTGAACTCAATTGGAATGGCATATTTCTCGGATTTGATTGTTAAGTTGACAAATTCAGCAGTTATAGCTTTGATGGTTGGAAGTTGTGGTGGTTTATTATTGGAGGAATTTAACGAAGGTAATTTCACAGAAAGCTCTAACGGGATGTCTAATTTCCAAGAGGGTGTAAGTTGGTCAATTGAATGTTGTCTGAATCTAACTGGTGGGATATAAGAAACACAATATTCTTTCTTTGGGGTGGCCAATCGTAAAGTGCCAATGTCTTTAGTTCCAGTTATTGATTTTTTAATCAAGGGCAAGAATGTTTCATAATATTCCACTTTATTTGGATTCAATTTTGCATCACGAACATGATCTGGTTTATACAATTGACGACACTTTGCCATTTCAATTTCCGTTTCAGTGAGTTGTTTCCCAATGTCAACACTTCCCGAAAAATCACCATTTTCTATTGACTTAATCAATTCGTTTCCTTGGTCGATCTTCTCTTTAATTCTCAGAATGAAATTATTATACATCAATTTATTCTCCAACAATTTCATCAATCTCTCATTGTCTGTAGGTGTAGAAGTCTTTTGAACCACACGGAAATGATTGGTCAATTCTTTCAAAATAATATACTCGTCACCTTTGGAGTTGACAATTCTGGTTTCATCAGCCGTGGTATCAATCTTACCGAAATCAGCTTCCCAAGTGGATTTTCTACCAATAAATCTGGCCATTACACCATAGCTAACCGAAGTGTTGGTCATGGAGAAATCTCTAATCTTATTTCTTGCTCTTTCTGGACAATGAGCCACTTCCCATCTCGATAATCCCATGGTAGGAGGTAATTCCACATGTTTTGACAATCCATGTTCATTGCACACTGAGTCTAGTAAATTATTAGGAATTTTAAAATTGAAAAACCTTTTATATTTATTCCCTGGAGAAAGGATATTTTTATATCCAAAACACAATTTAGTACCATCAAGAGGATCAATTGCATGCTCGCAAATATATGGATTTCTTTTATCTCCGGGAAATGCAGCTACGGTTCCATCGTTTGAACTACCACTGAAATCAAACATTTCCAAATATTTGGAAATCTTCACTGGGACTTTATCTTTAATGTTGGATTTATTAGCAACCATGAAAATACCTTCAAACAATAAGTAAAACATATCAAAATGAATTACTTTGTTAGAGGTATTTTCAATCAACACGTAGCCATTCAACAAATCTCCTTGTTTGAATTCGAAGTTCCGCGGGTCAATAAATTCTGGTTTCTTCCCAATCTCACAAATATCCCTAGTGAAATGAACCTCAAGTTTTACTGCCTCCGAAATTCTATGTTTTTCCCATGTCATATTTGGTAAGCGGTGGACGTTATCCAAGACAGTTTCTTTCCAAGATCCAGTATTCTCATCTGCAATAATGAATGATCCATTTTCATCCACTCCTTCCAACATATTAGGATTGAATCCAGCACTGATAGATGTTCTAGATGTATTCATTGACATTTCATTGAAGCCACTTGAGAGGTGGGACGTGGTTGCAATTGAGTTTATATCGGAAGATGGTGGAATACTTGGTAGTGGTTCGATATATGTCGGTGGTTGTACATCATCATCTATATCATCGTTTATAGTGCTTTCGGGAACATTAACATTCATCCCTACGGTAGAGGTAAACATACCATAGGATGGTAATATTGTTCCTAAAGTGTCATCTATAGATGGCGGTGTATTTGAGGTGGTGGAATTCATGATATACAAGAATTATACAGAAGATAGTCCTTAACTTAAACGAATAGAAGAGGCAAAAAATGAAAAAATGTACTACAAAAGCCAATTAATTGTAACTAGACAAGATTTTGTTTGTTTTTTATTTTTGGGAGGGAAGGGAAACACAGAATTCCCTTAGAATTGGCTATGATTCACGAGATTTCGTAATATATTGAGAAATTACATCACAAAGGAGTATTTCCGATATCTTTCGTTTGTTTATACATTTAAATTTTTTAATTTATCATAGTTGTATAGAATATTCTAGCACATTACAAAGAATATTGTCCCCTGTGACAAATAATCTTGTCGCTCTTTGTAAAAAAAATGTTGTCGCTCTTTAGCAAGAAAGTTTTCGCAACTACCAAACAATTTTGTCGCCAATGATAAAGAAAGTTGTCGCATCTGTAAAACAATTTTGTTGCTTCTTATTGAAAAAGTTGTCGCAGTGGACAAAAATCCTTGTCGCATTTATCGAAAAATGTTGTCGCACCACACATTCTTTACTGAAAGAGACAACATATTCTGTAAGGAGCGACAAGATTTCTCTCAATCAGCTACAACTATTCTTGTCAACTACGACAAACTTATTTGCCAACTACGTCAAACTTATTTGCAAAGTGCTACATTTTTTTTGGTAAACCACGTCAACTTTTTTTTATTGAAGAGGCCCAATATTCTTTACCAGAAGCGACAAATTTATTCGTCATGTGCGACAATATTCTATACAACTACCACAAAATAAAAAATTTCAATGTATTTTTTTTGTTGGACATTCGTTGACTCATATTAATCTTAATATTAATGGTGGCGGGGTTTTGGGGGAGGACCAAATTCAAAGCATCTATGCAAAATGAAAAATTAAAATGCCGTTGCTGCGAATGACTCAAAATTTTACCAATATTTTTTTGTTTCCTCTTGAATTCACCTCCTGGAATTTCAATATTCAGTGGAGATTTGGCAACGATTTCCTTAATGTTGGCTTCGATAACTGTATTAGCCAACGCTTCTTCACTGTCAGGATTGATATCGTTCAAATAACCTTCTGGATGAGCAGATGTTTACTGGTGGTGGTGCAATTTTTTTTTTTTGAAATATATTGCTATTCTCGAAATACCCTTAATTTGTGTTTATACGTGACTCAATCTTGTGGATTGCCAATATCAACGATGGATTCGAACTTACCGTGAATTTGAGTCCTATGTGACAAGAGGTATAGGAATGAGAAGTAGATAGAATTGTAGAGAAAGAGTAGGGGTAGATTAAGAATAGTAATAGTATAGTACAGTCAAGTAAAGTAAAGTAAAGTAATATATAGAGAAACAAACAGCCATTATTTATAAGAACAATAATAAAAAAAGATATAAATTAAACAGATAATATACAAATTGTATATAGTTGCTAGATGTTTGAATATTGTTAGTAGTTTATCTTCGAACTCTTGCTGTTCGTAGATGATGAAATCATAATATTTAGGACTCAACCACATGGTCGTTATTTCTTAAGACAATCCACAGTAAAAAAAAAGTAGTTAGTTAGTTTTTATGTATATATTTTAAAGTTTGTATTTTAGTTTCTTCGAAGAGGACTGACTGAAGTCATATCGATACAGAAAAATCGTTCCCTTTTTATATTCCAAATTGTGATTGACTGGTTTCTCCTATTTTCATCCCTTAATTTCATCCCTTAATTTCCGCTCCTAATTCAAACTGTGGTTGATTGCCAATCTTTTTTTCGCAACAAACCATGGTTTAGGGATTCTTAATTACAGATACACTAATCACTAAACAATTCATTAAAAACAAACGTACAGAAATTACAAAATCTACATTCTAATAACTAAAAGACAAACTCTACATAAATATAAAAATATATAAAACAAACCAAGTCGTGTTCACAGTTATTTACGTATATAAAATGGTTTGTCGCTTTATTATTGGATCAAAAATATTCATCAATTTGAAATGAGAAAGATCAATCACTATGGCCGTTAATGGTTTACATATACTAGTTTACTTTCTTGTATTCCATAACTATATATCAAAGAAAGTCGGGAAGAGGGAATATCATCCTGTTAAAGGTTGACTTCTAATGCGACGTGGTCATCTCACATGGGATTACCCTGTTTTCTTGTTGGTCAGTAAAATATCTTATAGACTAATCTGGTTGTTCACTTGTAGCGGTTAGTTTTGTATATTCGCTCTTAATACATCATACGCTATCCTACGATAATAGACGCACCAATCTGTCATTATCTTGACAATCTCCCCATTTATACATTACACTTACATAACTACCTGAATAATAAGACAGTAATATCTTGTCGTCATTTTTACATAGAATATCGTTCAATGCAATACTCATTCCAGGTCATAGCACAAAAATTCGATTGTCTATGTATCAATATGTCTATATGTATTTTATAAATATCTACAACTTCTTAAAGATTATGGTAACAACATCTTCATATTTTGGAATACCTTCAGCAGCACCTTTTTTCTGAATTGCCAAACTACTTGCAATAGTAGCAAATGCAACAGCTTCTTTAATATCCTTACCTAATGCCAAGTTCAGCACTACACCACCAAAGAAAGTATCGCCAGCTCCTGTGGTATCAATCACCTTGGCAACTTTTTTCGATTTTTTAAAACTTGGTTCACCAATTGTTTTAGAAACATACACACATCCTTTACTTCCCATGGTTATTATAATAGTATTAATATTTGCCTTATGAATGGAATCTTGTAATGATTTGGCAAGAATACTGAATTTTTTAATCTCATCATCCACACTTGCTGGTAAAGTCTCCAACAACCCCAAATGTTTGGCAACATCGAGGGCTTCTCCTTCATTAACAATCAATAAATCAATCTTGGATAATAAACTGGCATTAATCAATTCTGATTTAAATGGAGATGGATTATATGCTATATTGATACTAGGACGGTTTTCTTTTAACCAATTGATTGTCTTGACAGTATCAGGGTATTCATTTTGCAATACCACGAAAGATGAATCGTCTTTGGGGAAATAACTTGTGTATTCCTCTTCAGTAGGTTTCAATTGACCATTTGAGCCAGCAGTAATCAATATTCTATTCTCTCCGGTATCTTCTTCCACCATAATCACTGCCACTCCAGATGAACTTCCTTTAACTGTATTGACATTTTCAACATTGACACCATGGTCAATCAAATATTGTTTTAATTGAGTTCCAAAAGTGTCACTACCAATCTTACCAATCATTTTTGTTTGAACAGAATTAGGTGGAGATAATTTGGCAACGGCAATGGCTTCGTTTAATCCTTTTCCTCCCATATGGGTTTCAAAGGCATCTGCTTGGTAGGTTTCTCCAGCTTCGGGGACTCTTTTAGTAAAGGAAACTAAATCATAGTTTAATGATCCAATGATTGTAACTGTGGGTTTGGTTGTCATGATTTGTTTTATATATATATATATACTTTGTGTGGTTGAACAATTCAATAAGAATCTTTTTTTTTTATTTTTCGGGTATAAGTTGGACGGAATCAAAATCTGGGGCGCTCAGTCATGAGACGAAGTACAAAGGCAGAGGTGTAAAAACATCAACACTTTATGTGAGAGGTAATCGTAGGTGAAAGAGAAATGCTACCACGACAGCTTATATATATATTGCATTGGAGTTATTTGTCCAAAAACAAGTATTAAGTACAATTGTCAAAAGTGATAAACCATTTGTAGAGGAGACTAAGTGAATAGTTAAATGTATATCATTGGTTAGTCCATTCCAATTACAAAACTAACCAAACTGCAGTAATGAATCTCAGCAAGTTATATTTCTTTCCGAATAGAAATCCTCTGAACGAAGAATCGCAGTCGAGGGAAATTTCTCCAGTGAGGTGAGAGAGACAATGAGTGAGCCCATCGGTGCGTGTGACCGTAGAAAATTTTTCACCAACATCTCTTTCTCTGTCTCTCACATTTTCGCACTTCATTGTATTGGAAGAAGAGAAGTCCTGAAAAAAAAAAAAAATTTCACCTCATCGAATCCCATCTTATCACTATTTTCCTTACAATACCCATCCATCACCATGTCCAAGGAAGATTTTGTCATCAAGCCAGAGTCAGTATCTCCATCCAACGATACTTCTGAATGGCCATTATTATTGAAGAACTATGATAAATTATTAGTCAGATCCGGTCACTACACCCCTATCCCAGCCGGTTCATCACCTTTGAACAGAGACATCAAATCTTATATCCAATCAGGTGTTATAAATTTGGACAAACCATCCAACCCATCTTCCCATGAAGTTGTTGCTTGGATTAAAAGAATCTTGAGAGTTGAAAAAACTGGTCATTCCGGTACTTTGGATCCAAAAGTCACTGGTTGTTTAATTGTTTGTATTGACAGAGCTACTAGATTGGTCAAATCCCAACAAGGGGCCGGTAAAGAGTATGTTTGTATTGTTAGATTACATGATAAATTACAAGACGATAAAGAATTAAACCGTGCTTTGGAAAACTTAACTGGTGCTTTGTTCCAAAGACCACCTTTGATTTCTGCCGTCAAAAGACAATTGAGAGTTAGAACTGTTTACGATTCCAACTTGATTGAATTCGACAACAAGAGAGGTTTGGGTGTTTTCTGGGCCTCTTGTGAAGCTGGTACTTATATGAGAACCTTGTGTGTTCATTTAGGTATGTTGTTGGGTGTTGGTGGTCATATGCAAGAATTGCGTCGTGTTAGATCCGGTGCTATGAGTGAAAATGATAACATGGTCACTTTACATGATGTTTTGGATGCTCAATATGTCTATGATAACACCAGAGATGAATCTTATTTGAGAAAAATCATCCAACCTTTGGAAACTTTATTACTTGGTTACAAGAGAATCGTTGTTAAAGATTCTGCTGTTAACTCTGTTTGTTATGGTGCCAAATTGATGATTCCAGGTTTGTTGAGATACGAAGAAGGTATTGAATTATACGATGAAGTCGTTTTGATCACCACTAAAGGTGAAGCCATTGCCATTGGTATTGCTCAAATGTCCACTGTTGATTTACAATCTTGTGATCATGGTGTTGTTGCCAAAGTGAAGAGATGTATTATGGAAAGAGACACTTATCCAAGACGATGGGGTTTGGGTCCAATTGCTCAAAAGAAGAAACAAATGAAAGCTGATGGTAAATTGGACAAATACGGTAGAGTTAATGAAAACACTCCAGAAAATTGGAAGAAAGAATACAAGGATCTTGATGATGCTCCACCTCCACCAGTTCCAGAAAGTAAATTGGCTGCTCCTGAACCTCAATTACCAAAGAAATCCACCTTGATTGAAGAAGTCGATGTTGATGTCGAAGCTGAAAACGAAGATCAAGAAAAGAAGGAAAAGAAGGACAAGAAGGAAAAGAAGGAAAAGAAAGACAAGAAGGAAAAGAAGGATAAAAAGGAAAAGAAAGAAAAGAAGAGAAAGGCTGATGATGGTGAAGAAACCCCAAAGAAAAAGAAATCTAAAAAAGATTAGATCGGTTTAAATGTGTATATTAGTAAAGTAATCCCGGTATATCGTTGTACCGATATCAAATAAACAAGTCATTATTACAAAAAAATTATAGCACACATGATGATATTATTCTCTTGTTGGAACTAAGTTGTTGTTTAAGAACTCAAATTTACGATTCAATTTCTTGAAACATTGATCATATTGCATTTGTGATAATGCTGCTTTATCATGATCACCAATAGTTTTGAAATGTTTAATAAATACTTTCAGAATTAATAATCGAACAAGATCGTCAGTATCCGGGTCTTGCTTTGATTTGTCGCGATAGTAATCCAATAGTTTCTCCCCTTCATCACCATTGACCTTAAATTCCAATAAATACAACATTAGTATACAAAAAAATGCAAATGAAGATTTTCTATCCCATTGTAACAACATTGCTTGCATTTTGTTCTTGATTCCAAGATCGGTTTCTTTGTTTAACAAAACTTTCAACACCATGTAATACGTCACATTTAGTACATCATTATTCAACGTAAAGTTCAAATTGAATGTATTCGTTGTATTCGACGCCTTGTTACCACCGTTGAAAGCTTCTTCTAGATCACTTAAACATTTATTCTTCAACTCAATCTCATACGAAGGGGTTTTATCTCTTAACTTAGTACATTCGAAATCTAAAAGAATGGCCAAATTCAAAGTTGAGAAAATATACAACTCATTAAATTTCCCTTTGGGAGCAATAGACTCACATTGTACGCCATGCAATAATTGTATGAAAGAATCTTGGACACAGTATGGAGTTCTGCCTGATTGTTGTTCAATCACTTTGATATAATAATACTTGGCAGCTTGAATATCCCCATTATGGTGGTAAAACATGGCAAAACAATAGTACACCATCGGATAAAACCCCTTGTATAACGAGTATTCCTCTTCGGAAATTTGCTTCAGAGTCATTTGCATGAATTTGTTTAACGGATCAACGTGATAGTTATTCATAATAAAATTGTTGATAGTTTGGTAGTAACTAGTCAAAATCTTAAAATATTTCAATCGTTGCAATTTCTGATGAAACTTTTCAATGGTCAAATTACTAAGCTTGCTGGTTTTTTCAATCTTTGATATATTCTTCAATGCCTTTTCAAAACATATTTTTGATTTATTTCTGGAGTCACTTAGTAAGGCAACACCTGTTAATAAATGTGCCATAACGGAAAACTCTTCCACCGTTAACCAATCAAATTTGAACTCGAAACTATGATTCAATTCAGGTACAAATAAAGAAAGAGTTATTTTCCCATCTTTCAATCCAGATGTGGATCCATTGTCCTGTGTCATGAATTTCGAAGCTTGCAGGATAATCCTCTTACAATCCTTATTCAAGTGAATATATGCCACAAACTTAGCTAATAGCAGTGGAAGTACTAATGATTCTATTTTGTTATCTTCGATGATCCCATCTGCTTGTTCTATCAACTTCAATGCAACATCGGCAGAAGAACGGTGAAGGTGCAAGTTTGCACTTTGAATTAAACAAAATGCTTTGATTTGATCATTTTGGGAATTATAAATTAATCCTGCCAAGGATGCCAATGACGTATCAGGAATATTAACCACATTGTATCTCACTTTTATCACCTCAAGTACTTCAACTAATAAGTGTAGATTTCTTTCTCGATAAAACTGAATCTTTGAATTCAAATAATTCACCAAAGTTCTAAAATTTGATTTCTCTATGAGTTGAATAATCATTAATTCACACTTGAACAAACTGGGTATATCGTTTAAATTCTGAGCCAAGGATATTGCTCTATTGATATAATTTTCTCCGATTTCCAAATCTTCCGTCTCTTGAAGATATATTTCTGCCAATCTGTAATACACTGTAAAGCTTTGATACAAATCCAAATTATACTTCTCCAATACCTTGAGACAGTTGATGCTAATCTTGATCATCTTGTAATAGGCATCCATTATATCCTCTTGGATTGTTTTGCCAACAATGGAATGTGCCTTGTGTATGAAATGATGCGACAACTGTGTATAATATTCAAACTTCAATTCCACAGACCGGGAATTATTCATATTAAGATCGACTTGAATCTCTTCAAGGGTGTAAAATGTAGTATTGTCTTGTGGTTCTTCTGTTAAAATAGTTGGTTGTATCACGGGTTCTTCTATCATGGATTGCTCAAAGGAAGAATCCCCATTTTCTTGAAACGATTCATTAGCCTGTCTTGATTGTTTGGTGAAATTCCTAATATATTCAGTATTTCGAAATTCAATCTGTTGTTGCTGCTGGCTCAGTATCTCTGGTGCAATATTTGGCGGTTGCTGGTTTAATTGACTTGGTATATGATTGAAATCTGACATAAACGTAGACGGTTGTTGGTTCATATATGGTGGCTGCACATGTTGAAAACCATTGCTATTATTTACAGGGTTTTGAGAAACCGCTGGATATGTCGAATTAAATTGAACGGGGTATGTAGGATTAGGTTGGAATGGGTATTGGAATAGATTATTTGGATTTCCAACCACAGGTTGTGGCTGCCATTGTTCTTGTTGCAAGGATCGTAGTTGTTGAAGTTTTTCCAGATACCATTCTTGTTGTTGTTTTAGTTGATTCTGGTATCCAAAATTAAAGGCGTTGCTATAATCTGGTCGCCCATTGGTGATATTATGATTGTCATTATTGCTATTACTATTGGGATCCATAGTTTATAGATGCATTTGACTAACAAGTCATGGACCAACAGCGCTAGAATTTTTTTTTTTTTCAGCCCTGTTTTGCAAACGACGCGTTAGGTCAGAGTAATAGTGGTGGTGTGGTTGATATCAAATGATATATCAGAGAAGAATAAACTTTCATTAAGGGTATCTGCTATTGCTTGTTTCATCATAAGGTATGAAATGAACTTGGAATTGGTCGAAGTAAATTTTCTACCAAATTTAGTTTCATTTCTTGTAGAAATTTTCGTACCTCATCAATCAATTCATAAGAATATCAAAATCATATAATAATTCGTATCTATACTCTATAACATAATAATAATAATAATAATAATCAACTAATAATACTACAATATCAGAGAAATGCATAAAAGTTCGAGTCACCTCGTGAAAAATAATACTACATACATCTATCAGCTCCTCAATCTATCCAATTCTTCTTCCAATTTTCTTCTTCTCATCCTTTCTTCAGCCAATTCCAATTCATATTGATCTTGGATATCATTAACAATCTTCTTAAACTCTTTTCTTAAAATGCCATTACTTAGACCAGATGAAGACAAAGGTCTTCCATGAGAATTGACGGACATATTCTCATCATCATCATCATTTAATATAGAAGAAGATTCAGGAATGTTTAATGACTCACCAGTAATTGGGGATATGGCCGAATGACTATAATCGACATTTGGAGATGATAAAAAGGAAACAGTACTGTTGTTATGGTTTGAGAATGGTTTGCCCAACTTTTCAATTTTCAACAAATTCAATTCTTTACGAAGACGGGTAATTTCCTTGTCTTTGCTTTCAAGTGAATTTGATGAATCCAAATTAAATGAAGATGTCACTGGAGGAGTCAATAAATCGGTCTTGGACAGTAGCTCTTTCTCTAATTCATTGATCTTCTTTCTATAATCATGGATGGTTTTGTCAGATGTGTTTTTGGTCAATTCGAATTCTTTGGCCAAATATTCGTATGAAAATCTCAAGTCATTCAAGGCAGTTTTGTATTCGTACACCATCTTATCTGAACCCAGGGATCTAATTGGGGAACTAGAATTACTATTGAGGATGTCGGTGTTCAATGATTTTTTGGATACTGTCTGGCCAGCATGCCCATTTTCATCAGCTGCCGCTTTGGTGTTGGATAAGATAGAATCAATACAACTTTGAATCCATATAACTTTGGAATCGGGAGAATCAATTGATGGTGGTTGTGGTAAAGATATATTGCGTTGAGCTGCAACACTGGCAACGTGTGCAATCAAGGAATCAAAATTTTGTTGCAGGTGGTAAGAAAATCGAGGGGAAGCTGAGGTATTAATGGGTATTTTGCCAGGAGAACTCATTGGTGATTGCTGTATGGTGCTGGTAGAATGCAAGTTTCTTGAAACCCTGATATCTTCAATATATCCTAAACTTAGACACGAGAAATAATGATTTGACAATTTTTCCTTTAACAATTCTAGTTCATTAGAAGTTTCTATTAATTGGGATTGTAACGATGATTGTGTTTTAATGATTTTGATCAACAAGCTGTTATCGATATTCTGTTCTTGCACAATCATATTGTTGAAGCTCTGTGCTGTTGAAATTTTAGATACCAAATACTTTTGTAATTCAAGTTTATTCTCGATGGCAGCTTTCAATTCACTAAGGGCATGAAAATCCAAAATTGAGTTTTTAATCTTGGTACTATCAAATATCGAATTTTCAATTAAAATCTTCAAGTTGAGATAGTTTGGCTTGTTGGATTTCGTAGAAATAAAGGAGTCCAAATTATCATCCTCTGCTTCGTCATCATTATTGGCATTGGTGACACGGTTCCGAATTTCACTTGAAAGACGATTACTATCATCGCCAACATAAGTAGACGTTGTGGTTGAAGTGGTAGATAAGTTTCCTGTAGAGTTTGATAAATGGATCTCTCCTGCTTCTATTTGCGATTGCAACACATTATTAAAGGAATCCTGCATCACTTGGGAGTGGAGAAAACTAGACTCAGGATCGGTGGTGGAGGTGGAGGTGGCAGTGGTAGTAGTGATGTTGGCATCATTGTTTTTTAAATCATTTAGGGTGGCCCTGTATTGTTCTTGTAATTGAAATTTTAACAACTCTGAGGTGGTATTGTTTAAATTGAAGTTGTCCGTCGTCTCACCATGGGACAACTTGTAAGGTGAGCTTCTTACAAAAGCATCTGTATCTATCATCTCAATTGTATTTAAGAATAAAATGAGTGAATGAGTGGAATACAAGGAATAAGGAGTGAAAGGGCACAGGTGGGTATAAACAGATCAAGAAGACTAGAAAAGGAAGAGAGTAGATGATTGTTTTTGGAGAAAGGATTTCTTGAAAATCTGTGAAGACAAAGCAAAAAAGCATGGGCACAAACGCAATATTAAAAGAGAAAAAAAAAAAAAAAATAACCCGCGAGATTTACACGACTAAAGGTCAAATGTGTGGGCGTGTGTTTCAGTACAAAAAAAAATTATTCTGTCGTTTCAGAAAATTTAAAATTGGCCCCAACAATGACGACGAAGGGGCCGACGCGTCACACATTTTTTTTTTCTATTTCTATTTTGCAGGGATGTCGAGAGAATTGTGTTCAAATATTTTATATCTAATGACTTCTGTAGGTAGTAGAATTGTACATCTAGGCACATATTAGGCTACTTAAAAAGGTTAAATTATTACATCTACATGCCTTTGCCTTTGCACTTGCAATATCTTACTCCTTAAAACCATTCACTAACCAAGAAATCCAACAAGTATCGTTGTTGCAAATCAAGAACATCCTCGAATCACAAGATCTTCTTCTTTCAGTTATGGGACCAAAACAAAATTAAATTTGAAGTGAAGCATATTTGTTCAAAACTCTGATACGAGCGCCCTGTGATGTTGATCAATTTCATTTTATTGTTTTTATTTATATTTGCATCGATTATGGTTATGCATATTTAGCCGATTTATCCATTTACTTCACTATGCAATAATGAAGTTGGAATTCCACACCCGTACATCTTTTTTTTTTTTTTACTTCCGCATCCCACGAGATGGTCATGTTGATAGGATGATTGATTGGTTGGTTGGAGAGTCGCGTCAAAATTGATTTTTCTTTTTTTTTTTGACTATTGATTTTTGTGGTATTTTGGTTTGATTATTTTGTGTACCTTTTTCTGTCGTTAGTTCTTTGTCTAGAAAATATAAGATCGGCCCCTTACTTTACGGAAGTATAAATAGTATCACGTGGGATAAGTACATTTGTCCGAAAAAGTCTCAATTGTTTCCAGTGGACTTCCGGGTTTGAGTGAAGTGCTTATCTTTCACTTCTTAGTCAAGACTGGGATATCAAAACCAGATTTTATTACATTTATACCCAGTATTTCTGTATAGTTTCCTTTTGACTTATACATATATATACATTAGAGTTTGGAATCAGATATTCTGATCCACAACCACTACTATGATATGATTGGTGTTGTGGTATTACAAATCAAGCAGCCACACTGTGCAAGACCCGCTAACGGAATTAATTTTTTTTTTGTTGCCTCTTTCCCAGATTTTCTATTTTTCTCCAGTGTTCAAAAAAATACACTTATCTCTATTGTCCTAGGCAAATAATACCAATGTCGAACCAAGTATTAAAATCTCCATTATCAAAATCCCTCAAAATTGCACTTCTTCAATTGAAGGCTGGAGCAGATAAAGCTGCCAATTTAGCAAAAGTCACCAAATTCATCGACGATGCTGTTTCCAAATCCCCAGATGTCAATTTGGTCATGTTGCCAGAATGTTTTAATTCTCCATACGCCGTAGACCAATTCCGAAACTACGCCGAAGCTATTCCAGAAGGCGAGACCACTCAATTGTTATCTAGCTTGGCCAAGAAATACAACATATTTATCGTTGGGGGTTCAATCCCCGAAAAAGGGGAAGATGACAAAATCTTCAACACATCTTTGACCTTCAATCCACATGGTGATATCATTGCCAAGCACCGTAAGGCTCATTTATTCGATATCGACATTCCTAATGGAATCACTTTCCAAGAATCATTGACATTGTCCGGTGGGGATAAAGCTACCGTTTTTAAATTGGGTGAATATGGTAATGTTGGTTTAGGTATCTGTTACGACATAAGATTCCCAGAATTGGCATCAATTGCATCTCGTTATCCAAACAATTCCTTTGCGATGTTTTATCCAGGAGCATTCAATACCACAACTGGCCCTTTACATTGGCACTTGTTGGCTCGTGCTAGGGCCGTGGATAACGAAACTTTTGTTGTTTTATGCTCACCAGCGAGAGATGTTGAAGGTGGTGGTTATCAAGCGTATGGACACTCATTGGTTGCAGATCCTTTTGGTAAGATTATCGCAGAAGCTGGCGAAGCTGAAGAAATTTTGTATGCTGAATTGGACCCAAGTTTGTTGCCAAAGGCAAGAGAAGGTATCCCAGTACATTATCAAAGAAGATTTGACATTTATGGTGATTTTGTATCGGATGGAAGTGCTAAAGTTAGTGATAAATAAATAGAATGTTTTTAGGTATTTAAATTATTTTACAGATATCTATCAGTATCTAAATATCCTCGTCTTCTCTTCTCTCTATAAATTCGGTCAAGACATCCATGAACTCGTTTGGCTTTTCGCTAATCACCCAATGTCCACTATCAATATCTCTAACTTCAAAGTCAGGGAAAAATTTGGCAATTTCAGGAATAGCTTCATCTGGGACATAACTGGATTTTGTGCCCCTAATAAATAAGGTAGGACCAGTCCATCTTGAGATATTCAGATCATATGGCCAACTCCAAATAATTCCTTTATTTATGGCATTGCCAACAATATCCAATGGGATCTTAGAAGTAATGTGTTCATGACGTCTCCCAGTTTTTAAATTTGTCATCAAAAACTGTCTAACCAACTCATTTGGCTCCACTTCTGCCAATTTAGCATCAACATCCTTCAAATGTGTGTATTTGTACTTTTCAACGGCCAATCTTAACTGGTTGACATATTTCCCAAATGAAGAATCAGTGGCAGTAATGGTAATTGGAGCAGTATCGACTGCACAAACAAATTTAGGCAAATCCGGTCTTCTCAAAGCCAATGCCATGACGACCTTCGATCCCATGGAATGTCCGACCATAATAGGTTTAGCAGACTCTGGGAAATTCTGTTTTTCAATCCAATTTTCCACATCGGCCGCAAAGCTCGGATAATCTAATCGGGGATTATGAGGACTGGTTCCGAAATTTCTTAAATCGAGACAGTAAATGTCACGATCTAATCTATTGCTTAAATGTTTGGCAACACTTCGGGTGTTTTTACGATTACCGAATAACCCGTGAAGGAAAACCAAAGGTGATTTAAATAATGTTGGTTCCAGTTGTGGAGAGTATTTGTCATAGTCTAACTCCACTGTTTCTATAGAACCATCTGTGACTAAGGCATCACCGAGATATGAAGGACTTGTAGAAAGTCTGGTGCTAGTGGTGGACAAAAATCGGAGGGGTTGTTTATATGTAAGTTGTTTAAACATGTGATATGCAATGAACCAGACGAGGTTTGGTAGAAGAAGACTTCTCGTTTGATAGACACATTTTTTTCATATACCAGTTTTGTTTTTCCCTTTCTGTCGCCATAAAAAAAAATAAAAAATTTAAGACGCCAGGTTTTTCACTCTGATGGAATACCTAGCAAGGAAATTGATATAACAACCAAGAGAAAGGAACAATAATTAACAATTTGCAATCAAAAGGATCACATCTCTCGAAGTGCATATATTTCAATTATGGACCCTCGTTGGTTCCTTAAATTGTTTCGGGTCGGGTCACACGTCACGTGAGTAGCAATTCGGAATGTCCTGCAGATACGACCTGAAATTCCACGTAAGAATTCCCAGCAATCGCAAAGCAATGCAAAAAAAAAAAAACTAGGAAAAATACAAACAACCTGGTCCCCTTTTTTTCTTTTTTTAAACCACATCTATTGATTTACTCTTCTATTATTGACATTACCCCGTCGGAGCTTTATTAGACAGATCAATTGCTATTATTTGCCATGTCAGCTCCAGCTCCAGGTGCCACTACGGCAGTAAATGTATGTATATTTCAATTTTATTTTTTTGCAACAGCCCTGTGCTTGTCTCAGCTATCGCAGTCCTCCCCAAAAAGAAACACTTTTCTTACTAACAATTGCTTTTCGTCTAGCCATCGGATACAATAGAACAACCTAAACAAGTTGAAGTGAAGAACCAAGGTACAGGTCCAGACGGCGCCCCTCAAAAAACCGACTCCACAACGGATGTTCCTCTTGCTTCGAAATCACCTAGTTCGAAAGGACCAACTTCATTGTCATCGTTACATTCCAGAAACACCAGTACATCATCCCTTATCACTCCAAGTGAAGACTTTGATATGTCCAATGTTAAAACTAAACCTCCACCAAGACAACCAGTGGACCCTACATATATGGGTTGGAAGGAAGTCGGTGGCTTTGAACAAAACGATATTTTGACTGCGGCCGATGAGACAGTTGACTTGTTATCTAAGGGTTCGCTTTTTGATCAATATTTACCAGCAGCAGCATACGGTGACTGGTACCACAATGCAGGTTACTTGGTTGTCGCTGCGTTCTTGTCCTGGGCCTTAGGTTGGTTTAGATTTTCAGTTGCACCATTGTTCTTTGTCATGGTTATTTTCTCAGTGTTGTATCGTGCCTCAGTGAAGAAATACAGAGGTGTTTTGAGAGAACAAGCTCAACGTGAATTCTCTGTCAAATCAATTGAAACCGATTACGAAACTATGGATTGGTGTAACTATTTCTTGGAACAATTTTGGTACTTCTTAGAACCATCAATTTCCCAAATTGCCTGTGACCAAGTCAACCCAATCTTGGCCAGCTCCCCTGCTCCAGCTTTTATAAAATCTTTGTGGCTTGATAGTTTTACTTTGGGTACGAAACCACCTCGTATTGATTTCGTTAAAACTTTGACAGGTACTGCTGCCGATGTTGTTGTCATGGATTGGGGATTCTCCTTTACCCCAAACGCTTTGGTTGATGCAAATGCCAAACAATTAAAGAACCGTGTCAATGAAAGAATAGTTGTAAAAGCCAACTTGTTTGGTGTTACTGTTCCAGTTGCTATCGACGATGTTTCCTTCAAAGGAATAGCTAGAGTTAGATTGAGATTAATGACATCATTCCCACATGTTGAAACCGTCAACGTCTCAATGTTAGAGCCACCAGTGTTTGATTTCAATTCTAAGGTTTTATCCGAATCTTCTTGGTGGGCTGAAGTTTTGGCATTCCCAGGATTGTACCCATTTATCAATGAAATGGTCAAGAAATACGTTGGTCCGCTTCTTTTCGCCCCTATTTCCTTCCAATTGAACGTTCAACAATTATTGGCTGGTAACGCCTTGGATTCCGCTATTGGTGTTTTGACCATTACTGCAGACTCTGCTAGAGGTTTGAAAGGTTTCAAAACCATTGGTAATACTTTGGATCCATTCCTTACTTTTGGTTTCCAAAACAAAGTCTTGGGTCAAACCAAAGTTATTGACGATACTGATGCCCCAGTTTGGAAAGAAACTGTCAGTATTCCTATCTCTTCATTGTCTGAACCGTTCACCATTTCCTGTATTGATTTCAACGATTTTAGAAAGAATAGACAAGTTGGTGCCATTCAATTTGATTTAGAGTCTTTGATTGATGAGCCTAAACAATCCAACCTTAGTGCCGCATTCTTGAGAAATAACAAACCTGTAGGTGAGTTATCTTTTGGTCTTCACTTCATGCCTACCATTGAGCCAGTTACTCAAGCTGATGGTGCTGTTAGTCCACCACCAGATTTGAACACCGGTATTGCTAGAGTTCAAGTTATCGAAGCTCGAAACTTGAGAGGAGGTGAAAAAGGTGCATCTACATATGCTGAAATATTGTTCAATGGGGAAACTGTCTTGACAACCAACGTTCAAAAGAACACCAACAACCCTGGTTGGGCTGCCACTACCGAACAAATCGTGTACAATCGTGCCAAGGCTAAGGTCAGAATTTTGATTAAAGATAAGACAGGTAAACTTCAAGAACAACTCACTCACAGTTTGAATGAATTGATTGATGCTACCCAAGTCGAGCAAACGTGGTTCCCATTGTCCCGTGGTGGTGAAGTAAGAATTAACACTACATGGAAGCCAGTTGAATTAGAAGGTGCCAGTGGTGCTGGTGGTTACACACCACCAATTGGTGCTGTCAGGGTTGGTGTTTTGCATGCCGAGGACTTGCGTAACTTGGAAACTATCGGTAAAGTTGATCCATACGTCAGATTGTTAGTCAACGGTTTTGAAAGAGCAAGAACTAGGGCCTTTGAATCTACTTTGACTCCAACTTGGAACGAAACCCATTATGTCACTGTTTCATCACCAAATCAAAAATTGACCATCGAAGTTATGGATGTTGAAAGAAACTCCCCAGACCGTACATTAGGTTCCTTCGATGTTAAGTTATCTGATTTGATTCAAAAGGATGAGAGAGGTAACTACATTGAACACGTCGATGCCAAGCTCAGACAAGGTAAATTGATTCACAAGAAGGGTCCAAAAGGGACTGTTACATATACTTTATCCTTCTACCCAGCATTGCCAGTTATGTCTCTCCAAGATTATAAAGACGAAGAAGAAGAAAAGAAGCAAGTAGAGGCGGAGAAACAAAGATTGGCCGAGGAAAAGAAAGCATCCGGCGAAGACGAAAAGAAGAAAGAAGAGAAAATTGAAGAAGAGATTGACCAAGAGGAGGATATCGAAGACGATGCCTTTAGTTCTAAATTAAGATTGTCATTGGATCAATTAATTGAATACCAATCTGGTATTTTGGTTTACTCAATAGAGAAGGCTAGTTTGAAGAAGGATAACTACTACTTGCAAGTTTATTCTGGTAACCAAGGATACTCTGATTTCCACACCAATAAAGTCGGTGTTACCGGTGATTCTGTCATTACAGAATTGGAATACTCACAAATACAATTCAGATTGGTCAAGAAAAGCTCAGATAACAGGCTTGCCAAAGCGGTTGCGGAAACCACGATTCCTGCTTTGCAATTAGTCAAGAATGGTTATTCAAAACCTATGAATCTTGATCTCTCCGGTGCCAGTACTGGTACGGTTAGTATTCAATTCAGTTGGATTCCATTGGTATACAAGTCAGGAATCCCTCCACAAGATTCTATTAACAATTCTGGTATTTTGACAGTTGAAATAAACAGAGCCGAAGGATTACCAGCTGCCGATAGTAACGGTAAATCCGATCCATTTGTTCAAGTGTTCTTGAACACAGACAAGAACCCATTCACCAAGACCAAGACGATGAAGAAAACCCTTGACCCAGTGTGGAATCACGTAGACACTACTGAAGTCGCCAATCTTGTCGATTCACTGTTGAAGTTGGTTTGTTATGATTGGGATATGGCGGACAAGAACGATCTTCTAGGAATTGGTTATCTCAAATTAGCTGACTACGACTTGAAAGAAGGAGGAGAAATTCCCGTCACTTTGGAAACCAACGAAGGAGAGTCAGCCGGTATTGTTTATGTGAGTTTGAAATTCAAACCAGAGTTTATCTTGAATATCAAAAGTGCTGGTTACTCAGGTACTAACATTGGAAAAGTTGGTAACGTCGGTGCCAAAGGTGTCGGTGCTGTCGGTAAAGGTGTCGGTGCCGTTGGTAAAGGAATTGGAAAAGGATTAGAAGTCGGTATTGGAGGTGGACTTAAAGGGATAAAAAAGGGTTTACATTTAGGTAAGTCCAATTCTGGTTCTAATTAGTTTATCTTGATATAGTTTATGAAATGAATATTGCTGTTTACATTGTATATATTTTATCGCGTATTGGACAAACTAGGAACCGATCTCTCTTGTTTATTTCTCACTAAAAAAAAAACATTTTTTTTTTTCGTTGTTTTGCTTGAGATGAGTTCGTATCATCACTCACAAACTTTCTCTCTCACCAAACGGGAGATGAAGGGAAATTAGGAAAAAAATTTTTTTTTTTTTTCACATTATCCTCATTTCCCCTTTCTCTTCCTCAACATTGCTACATCATCAAACATGGATATTTCGAAACCAGTGGGTTCAGAAATCACTTCTGTTGATTTTGGTGTTTTGTCCGATACCGAAATCAGGAAATTATCGGCCAAACAGATCACCAATCCCATCGTATTTGACAATTTAGGACATCCCATCAATGGTGGGTTATATGATTTATCCCTTGGGGCATTCTTAAGAAACGTGTGTACCACTTGTGGATTAGATGAAAAATTTTGTCCAGGACACATGGGACATATTGAATTGCCTGTTCCTGTCTACAATCCTATGTTTTTCAACCAATTATACATATTTTTAAGAAGTGCTTGTTTATACTGTCATAGTTTCAAACTCAATCAAGTTGAAGTTCACAAATACCAATGCAGATTACATTTGATTCAATATGGGTTGTTGTTGGAATGTGTTGAATTGGACAATATCTTCTTGGACTCTTCCAAAAAGAACCCAGAAGATGACGTCGATGAAGAAGATGACGAAGAAGAAGAAGATGGCTATAGTCAGAACAAATCAGTCAGCAGTAAATCTAAGAAAGAACTTATGGAACGTCGTGAAATTTTCGTGAAGAAAGCTATTGAAAGAGCCTTGAAAGAAGGTAGAACCAGTCATAAGGGTATAATCACTGCATCTGTGGCCGAAGAAAGAAAAGCCGTCATTCACGAATTCTACAAAGCGTTGTTGAGTAGACCAAAATGTCACAATTGTGGAATGTATTCACCAGGTTTTAGAAAAGATGGATTCACCAAAATCTTTGAAAACTCCTTGACTGAAAAACAAGTCACCAATAACAGAGTTAGAGGTTTACAACGTCCTTCCATGATTAAAAAGAACAACGGTAAGTCATCATCATCAGAAGTTGCCGATTTACCAAATATCAAACACAAAGGTGGCTCCAAGTATATTTTGTCTACCGAAATCAGAAATATCTTGAGATCATTGTTTAACAAAGAACAAGCCATCTTGCAAAAGTTATTCCATTCAAGACCATACCAACATGAACACGTGAGTGGTGACATTTTCTTCAAACAATCTATTTTAGTTCCCCCAACTAGATTCAGATTGCCATCCAAATTGGGTGACGAAATTCACGAAAACGCTCAAAATGAATTATTATCAAACATCATCAAAACATCCGTGCTTATAAGAAGTTTGAACGATCAAATCTCCAATATGTACCAAGAAAAATTGGGCGGTGAAGATAAGAAAATCGTTTTCAACAGATTAATGAATGGCTTTGTCACATTACAAAATGACGTGAATGCCTTCATTGATTCTACAAAAAACCAAAACGCTCCTGCTGGTAAAGTCCCAAACCCAGGTATCAAACAAGCTTTGGAAAAGAAAGAAGGGTTGTTCAGAAAACATATGATGGGTAAGAGAGTCAATTACGCTGCCCGTTCCGTTATTTCTCCTGATCCTAATTTGGAAACTAATGAAATTGGGGTCCCACCAGTTTTCGCCACCAAATTGACTTACCCAGAACCAGTCACCTCATATAATGCAGCTGAATTGAGACAAGCTGTTATCAACGGTCCTGATACCTGGCCAGGTGCTATCCAAATTCAAAACCAAGATGGGTCTTTAATTTCTTTAATTGGTATGACTTTGGAACAACGTAAGGCTCTTGCCAACCAATTGTTGACTCCAACTTCTGGTGATTCCGTGGTGGGTAAAAAAGTTTACAGACACATTAAAAACAATGATGTTGTCATTATGAATCGTCAACCTACTTTGCATAAAGCATCCATGATGGGTCATAAAGTCAGAGTGTTACCAGGAGAAAAAACATTGAGATTGCATTATGCCAACACTGGTGCTTATAATGCCGATTTCGATGGGGATGAAATGAATATGCATTTCCCACAGAATGAAAATGCCAGAGCTGAGGCTTTGAATTTGGCCAATACCGACAGTCAATACTTAACTCCAACTTCTGGTTCCCCATTGAGAGGTTTGATTCAAGATCACATTTCTGCTGGTGTTTGGTTAACCAGTAAGGATTCCTTCTTTACTAGAGAAATTTATCAACAATTAATCTATGGCTGTATCAGACCAGAAGATGGACATACCACAAGAAATAGAATCATCACTGTACCACCTGCTGTTTATAAACCACAAATGTTGTGGACGGGTAAACAAGTCATAACTACTATTTTATTAAACATCAAACCGGATAACGTTCCTGGTGTTAACTTAGTTTCCAAAAATAAAATCAAGAGTGATTACTGGAGCAAAGAAAGTACAGAAAATGAAGTTATTTTCAAGAATGGTGAATTGTTATGTGGTATTTTGGATAAATCTCAATATGGTGCTTCTCAATTCGGTATTGTTCACTCTTTACACGAAGTCTATGGTCCAACCGTTGCTGGTAAGGCTTTGAGTATTTTGGGTAGATTATTCACCAACTATATCATGATGACTGCTTTTACTTGTGGTATGGATGATTTGAGATTGACTGACGAAGGTAACACCTGGAGAAATGATATCTTGAAACAATCCGTTGATATTGGTAGAGTGGCTGCTGCTGAGGTCACCAACTTGGATGAAGATACCAAAAACAACAATAATGAGTTGTTGAGAAGATTGGAAGAAATCTTAAGAGATGATAATAAATTGGGTATTTTGGATGCCATTACCCAGTCCAAAGTCAATGCTATCACCTCTCAAGTTGTTTCCAAATGTGTTCCAGATGGTACTATGAAAAGATTCCCTTACAATTCTATGCAAGCGATGGCATTGTCAGGGGCTAAAGGTTCTAACGTTAATGTTTCCCAAATTATGTGTTTATTGGGACAACAAGCTTTAGAAGGTAGAAGAGTCCCAGTCATGGTTTCTGGTAAGACATTGCCTTCTTTCCAACCATTTGAAACCGATGCAAGAGCAGGTGGTTACATTAAACAACGTTTCTACTCTGGTATCAGGCCACAAGAATATTACTTCCATTGCATGGCTGGTAGAGAAGGTTTGATTGATACTGCCGTTAAGACATCTAGATCTGGTTATTTGCAACGTTGTTTGACCAAACAATTGGAAGGTGTCCATGTCAGTTACGATAACTCCGTTAGAGATGCTGACGGAACTTTGATCCAATTCCTTTATGGTGGTGACGCTATTGATACTACCAAACAGTCACATATGAACCAATTCAAATTCTGTGTTGATAACTACGATGCATTATTGGCTAAATATAATCCAGGTGATATGATTGAAAACATTGACACTGACGAAGCTTTGTCATACTCCAAGAAGGTGCGTAAATCTTTGAAGAAACAAAAGGATGTTCCACACTACGAACAAGTTGTTAAATACGATCCAGTGTTGAATGTTTACAACCCAGCTAAGTATTTGGGTTCTGTTTCCGAAAAATTCCAAGAAAAACTTGATGAATATGCCGCAAAGAACCCTACTGTTTTTGCTCAATCTAAGGAAGAAGCTAAATCTACCGGTAAATTGACCGAAAAGAAATTCAGAGCATTGATGCAATTGAAATATATGAGATCTTTGATCAACCCAGGTGAAGCTGTTGGTATTATTGCTTCTCAATCTGTTGGTGAACCTTCGACACAAATGACATTGAATACTTTCCATTTCGCTGGTCACGGTGCTGCTAACGTTACCTTGGGTATCCCACGTATGAGAGAAATTATTATGACTGCTTCCGCTTCTATCAAGACTCCACAAATGACCTTACCTATTTTACTGGATGTTAATGATGCCGAAGCTGATACTTTCTGTAAGTCCGTTGCCAGAGTCGTGATGTCCGAATTTGTTGATAAAGTCATTGTTACTGAAACCACTTCCCAAGATGAAGATGGCTCTAACAGTAGATCCTATGTTATTAACTTGCAATTCTACACCAAGGATGAATACGAAAGTGAATATGATATTTCCCAAGACCAATTGGAAGATGTTATCACTAGTAAATTCTTGCGTCAATTGGAATCCCAAATCGTTAAAGAAGTTAAGAAACAAAAGAGACCAGATCACTTGCCAACTGTCGGTAAATCTGCTGGTAAGACTGACATGGAAACTATTTCTGCTAAGATTCAAGAAGTTCGTGATGAACACGATGATGAAGAAGAAATTGATGAAGACCATGATGAAGAACAAGCTAAGCAAAACGTTAAACAACAAGTTTCCTATGAAGGTCCAGATGACGATGAAATTGAAACTATGAAGAGAGCCGAAGAAACAAGTGATGAGGAAATGGCCGATGCTGATAGTTCTTCCAGCTCTGAATCTGAATCTGAATCTGAAGACGAAGACGATGAAGATGTTGACATGGACAAGAATGGAAATAAGACTGTTGAATTATCACGTTCTGCCAAAGATCGTCAAATGGAAGTCATTGCTTCTCACAACATGGTTACCAAATTCAACTTTGATGATGTAAATGGTGAATGGTGTGAATTTAAATTAGATTTAAATGGTGACGAAACCCAAAAATTGTTGATGGTCAACATTGTTGAAGACATTTTACGTACTGTTGTTGTTCGTGAAATTCCAAACATTGGTAGATGTGTACATCCAGAACCAGATGCAAACACTGGTCAAAGAATATTAACAACCGAAGGTGTCAACTTCAGAGCCATGTGGGATCAAGAGGACTTTATCAACGTCAATGGTATCTCTTCGAATGATATCTATGCTGTTTTGAAAACCTACGGTGTTGAAGCTGCCAGAAATACCATTGTGAATGAAATATACAGAGTTTTCAATACTTATGGTATCAGTGTTTCCTCACGTCATTTGGATTTGATTGCCGATATGATGACCAGAGAAGGTACCTATTTGGCATTTAATAGACAAGGTATTGACAGTAGTACTTCGGCATTTATGAAGATGTCTTACGAAACTACTTGTCAATTCTTAACTAAAGCTGTGTTGGATGGTGATCGTGAAGAATTGGAATCTCCTTCTTCCAAGATTGTCATGGGTAAATTAGCTAGTGTTGGTACTGGTTCATTCGACGTTTTCGCTCAAATGCCTAGACTTTAGTTTTTCGGGGGACATAACAAAAGAAAAGGTATATGAGAGTGTGTAATATAGATCAAATAGATAGTATTTTTTTATACTAAAACAAAAAAAAAAAAATAAAGATAAATCATCGTTTTGAAAATATTGTTTAATCTATGGTATTTTGTTAAAGATAATGCATCAGTAAAACTCTAATTTTTTACTTTTGACAGCAATATATCTGTACACTACTTTGGGGCCACCACTGCCAATGTAAACCATTCATCTTCTGAACTACATTTATTAACTACATTTGTATCACCCATTTTCATTGAACTAGTATTACCCACTTGCCACCGCTGCTTGTCCCCATTTCATTGGTAACTATCGTGTAACAACCGATTCTAATTTTTTTTTTTTTTTTTTTTTCAATTTTTCAATTCTTTTTTTTTTTTTTTGTTTCTCTCTTGCTAGCCTCCGCAGAGTCTATTTTATTCTCCTTCATCAATCATGTCCTGGCAAAAATTGAAAAGAATCGTGGTATTTGGCGCCCAAACCCCAATAGGTCGCCATTTAATCCGTTTATGTGTAACTGGCAGAACTCCCTACAGGGCTACTGCTGTTGTTCGAACCTCAGATGATGTTAGGGCGATTGAATCTATTGCCGCTGGATCTCGAAACATCACCACAACCAAGGCCCTACTTGAAGAATGTAACACTTCCAAGTTAAGATCTATTATAAGAAACCACGATGCGGTAGTATTTGCAGAAGACTCTGAGGGGCGAGATTTCTTACAGATCGAGCTAGATGGGGCCGTGAAAACATATGAAGCCGCTGTGGATGCAGATGTTAGACGTTACATTATGCTAAGTACGATACACGCCCAAGATCGTGACTTTGCCGTGAAGGTTAAGATGAGAGATTACTACATCGCCAAACATTATGCCGACAGGATCTTGGCGAATGAATTTGGAGATTTATTGGATTACACAATAATGCGACCTTCGAAGTTGACCGACGACCCCCCAACGAGGAAAATACAATTTGTGAAGAACAATATGTTTATTGGATCGATCACTAGGCAAGATGTGGCCGAATGCCTTTATAATGTTATTGACCGCGAAGCAACTTTTCGAAAAGTGTATGACATTGCAAATGGTACCTATAGTCTTGGCATTCCTAATTTATTTAGATAACCATAGCATGTTTTTTTGGGTTTGAAAAAGAAATTAGTTCATAAATCAACCGCTGATAATACCTAATTATTGTATATATTTAATTATAGATCGTCTTGTATATATTAAATTATAGATCATCTTGTATATATTTAATTGTAAAGAATCTTGAATATATTTGGAACATAGTGCTAAATCTAGATATCGCAGTCATTTAAATTTGTTTTGCAGTTCACAACGAAGAAAATGCATTCTCTAGTCATTATCATCCATTTTCCAGAATTTCTTATCCCCTTAACATCATCCGTTCACCATCATTTTATTCGATGTCTTTTTCTGATCTCATATATAAAACTACGCACTCTAGTACTCCGGAAGTACCAATGGCTTGATTCGGCCCAGCTGCTTCGCTGTAGCAATATCGGTTATGTTAAATCGGGGTGGCAGTGGGGGTCCAAGAACGGGTGAAGCCTTCGCCCTGCCAAAATGTTCTCGCAATGCACTGATTTTTTGGTCCTTCAATCGTTGCGTAGTTTCCTGGAGTTTTGTCGGACTCGGTCCTTTGGAACGAGGAGTAGTTGATATACCTCGAATAGGCGATTCCCTCCGGTTGTGTCGCTTTTTCGAAAGCGGTGATTCGTTTGAATATGCATTTCCTTTGGCTTTGTACAACCACAACTCAAATACACTTCTAAACATCTCGCGTTCTTTCTTGGCCATGTGGTCTTGACACAACTGTTCGTGTCGCTTGGTATTCTTTGTATAGTACATCGACCACTTCCTAAGAATATCCCGTGCGAGCTTGTAATTCATCTCCACCTCAAACTCTTCCCCTTGCTCTTCCATATAAGCAATATCCTGTACCCTTTCTCGCCACAAATTCAAGTACCTGTTAATTAAGTTCGTCACTTCCCAATGCATTGCAATATTCATGAGCTGTCTCTTGTTCACGGTCTTCTCCACCCAGTTGATAAACCATGACCGTGCCTTATCACTCAGTTGCGTCAAAATTCGATTGTCTAAATTCTTCACATCTTCTAGTCTTCTTCGCCAACAACGGAAATACCTTGTTGTTCGCAACCTATCCGAGTGTGTGAAATCCAAATTTTCCAACCTGGATTCCAATATTTCTTCTTGTTTCGCACCATGTTTCTCCTTCCAAATGGTGTATGCTAATCTAACAGCGTGGTCATCAGCCAAATGAACTACAACCCTACCACCATCAAAGAACCTCATCTTCGATTTCCACTTCGTAATCAAAAATTTTTTCATGAAGGAAAAATCTGCTTGTCTCTCCTTTCTCTCATGGTTCATCACTTCAACTCTCCATTTTTCTAAAACACTCTTCAGTAACTTCACTTTATAAAACTTATCTGCCTCCTCTGTCATACTAACCAATTGCACTTCTTTCGTTCTCCAGTTATCAAAAACAATTCGCTTCGTATTTCCATTCAGTTGCTCAATCATTCCACTAAGCTTCATCCTTCTAATCCAATGCTGGAAATATTGACCCACTAGATGACCATCTAACGATCTATCTTTATTAACCAACTTCAGTTTCAACTTCCACTTGTTAAATGCGCCAGCTATCAAACGACGGTTATGAAACCCGTTTGCCTTTGTGTCTAGCTGAACTGAACTACGCCATTTAATAAACAACGATTTTTGAAGACTGTGCATCATCTCATTTTCAATTGCATATGCTCTCTCATTCAAGTAGAACCGTTTCTGCCAAACGATGCTAAACACATGTCGCACCAATTTTATATCCCTTTGACGAATAAAATTATCCGCAGTATTTACTAACTCAAACTTATACCTCCACTTTGCAAAATACCATCCTAATGTATGCATTGCGTTAATCCTTCTAAATTCGTTCAATTTATTTGTCATCTCCCTTGCTTTCCCACCTATTCTCGAAAGCCAATAATTAAATGCTCTGTGTAATATTCGGAAATCCCGATTTTCTTCAAACGACTTATACAATGTCAACGCCAATTCTGCACTAAGCTTGTTCAGGCTCTCAATCCCTCGCATCCAATTAAAATGCCGGCTCATCAATTTTCTTGCATCGAAGGACACTGCTACCTGGTACCTCTCAACAACCTTGTGATGTGCCTTGGTCCATTTGTGGAAGAACTTCCGAACAACCGTGGAATCAGCAATGTCTAGGCATCTTTCATTCAACTTGTACTGAAATTCCCACCTCTGAAAAAGTCTTCTACTCAATTGACTCCGATAGAATTCATCCACAACAACATATCTGTCCTGAATTCTGACGCTTGCAGCATACCACTTGGTCAAATATCTAACTTTCGCATTGTTGCTACCCCAATCAATTTGCTGAATCTTGGAAACCCTTGCTAATTTCTCTCTCCATCCATCCATCGTTATCCTCTCAATCTGCAAATGCTTGTAATAATCATTAGTGCTAGCTCGCATGAGCAAAGTGGACGGTTTCTTCAGTAGCAACTGATTCAATGAAACAAATTCTGTTATCACGTCCTTGATGTCGAGCATATTCTCTTCGTTGTCACGAAATTCCAACACTTGCGTGATTAACCTGTCGAGACTCGAAAGAAATTCATGATCCTGTTTATCTACTAGTGTTGGGAAAACATCATGCATACATTTTATATAGTGTTTGACCAACAACGGGAACTCCTTATCCACCCCTTCGATACCGACGGCTCGAAAATCTTCAACAATATCGTCAAGATGCACGTACTGGGATTTAGAATCTTCATCGCGCACTCTCAATATCTGTGCCACAACCCGATCGTTTATACTCTGAAACAGTACGGGAAGAATCGACTTGCAGAACTCTTCCACTGTTCGTGATACGTCAAAAATCTCAAAGTGGTCAATCCTTTCCTGGTTTTTGTATATACGAACAACAGCAGAAGCCACCAGCTTGCTGTTATGGTTATTCGACGTAAACACTCCCAAACATGTACGGTATATCCTTGTGAATGAGTCACTATTGATATTAAAATCCAATGGCATATCAACCTGGTGGTTGTATCCAAACATAGAGTCTTCTTCCGACATCTGTGACTCAAAGTAGTTGACCAATTTTTCAGTATCATCGGGAGACAAAACATTATCCACAACACCGTGGTAAAATTCGGTTTCATAGACAAGACACTTCCAAACATATTCCACCAACATGTGCTCTGCTTCATCTCTGTCATTCAATAGCCTGTCAAACATGTCTGAGATTGCGGTGAAGATCGATGCATATGGACCTTTGATTCTTGTGGCCCTGTGATCAAGCATATCGACTAATGCCTGCAATGTCGATACATGATCCTTATCAATATATTGTAGTATACCACTTGCATTAATTGATTGAGTGTTGATCTCTCCATAACACCTTAGTTCTAAATGCCCAATATCATCGTTGTTAGTTGTAAGGTATAGTTCATGAATAGGTTGATCGATGGCAGTGATTTTGATTAGTTTTGTCAAGGCTGAGCGTAGTAGACTCTCATATTCCACATAGTCATCCCATGGTTTGGATTCTCTGAGTTTGTGAAGCTCTTTGATAGTTGTATGTAGTAGCTCCATCAATGGGCAAGTTTGATTTAGTGTAGAATGTGGTTTATTTTGTTTTTCTTTCCACTCTTTCTCGCGAAGTTCTTCCGCATTTAACACACTAACTTCATGAGGCTGATTTTCAATTGTGCCCTCTTCAAAAGTGTTTCATCATAAATTCACTTCTTTGTCTCCTTCTTTTCTCAATTTGTGGTTTACGACAGCGTAGAATATAGTTTGTTCTGATTTAAAACAGTCAATCTAGTGTACTGTTTCTTTTTATTGTTCTACTCCTTTCCATTTTACCTTCAACTTTGTTGGATTTTGCGACCAAATATTCCAAAAACTATATTGTAAGCAATTAAGTTATTCGCATCTACCATATCACTATTATAATTAGTTAACTCTTTTACTTCTCTCGGTAGAAGTAAGACAGTTTCCAAAAAATTATTAATACATACATTTAAAAATTAAAAAAAAAAGATGATAGACTAAACTAAACTAAATTTACAATAGATATATATATATATAGATATATGAACAAGTTAATTAATACCATTAATTAATTAATCAATTCTTACGGAATTCATTCAAGACCGGATATATCAGCTCAAATGCATCGTAAATTTCTTCCCTTTTCTTAGCACCCGTTAAAACAATCTTCCCTGAAACAAAAATAAGTAAAACAATCTTTGGTTTCACCATTCTATAAATTAACCCTGGAAACAATTCTGGTTCATATGAAGAGAAAGTACCATGGGCAAATGCCAAACCTTCTAATCTAATAGCAAACTTAACATCTGTTGAACCAACAATATTTTGAATTTTAAAATCACAGAATTTGGCATTAAACCCCAATTTCTGGATGATTCTGGCGTACTTTCTTGAAGCCAACTTGGAGTCGTCTTCGGATTTGGCCCCGGTGACAACCATTTTACCGGAGGCGAAAATCAATGCTGTGGTCTTAGGATCTCTAATTCTCATGATAACAGCTGCAAATCTCTTGGGATTATATTCAGCATTTCTAGCATGCAATGCAATGGTTTTTAAATCTAAACGACAATCTAAATTTACGGTGGCGACGATATTTTGCAAGGTTGGCACGATCCCGGAAGTTGCACCATCGTCATCCTCTTGTTTTGGTTCGATTACATCGGAAGATTCTTTCTTGATTTTCACGTCACCTTCAGATTGCAGCAGCAGGCCAGCAGTCTGTCGCAATTTGTTTTCATCTTCTTCTCCTCCATCAATACCTTTAGGGAATATCAAGGAATCTGGACCAGTAAATACCTTAGCTTGGGCAGCGGTTGTGGGTAACTTTAATGAATCCATGATAAAAAAAAAAAGAATGAAATGGGAGGGGAGGGGGGAAATTAACAGAAAGGAAAACTTAAAAATGCAAGATTTTGTGTATGCTTCCTATCTACTATGTTAATTTTTTTGATTTTTTTTTTTTGATCCGTATGTGTGGGGGAGCGGAATGAGCAGAGATGTACCTGTACCAAAAAAAAAAAAAAAAAAAAAATCAGAAATAAAAAAGTTGCTTTTGTGCAGGAACAAAATTTCCCAAAATAAAAAAAAATTTCAAGGGAAATCCGCGTGCTATTTATACTCATGCAGTGTGTCCGGGTAACAGAATATTGGGGGCGTATCTTTTTATTTTTTATGCTTTTTTTTTTTTACTACATCAATGATAAGCTGCAGAATGCTGGGGCATGAAGCTGTTTTAAATGGATGAGAAAATAGTTTAGGGAATGAAAAATGTGGTATAACAGATGCAATTATACACTATATTACTATGTATTACAAGATGTACCCTGTTGTACACTGGTAATATCCTATGTTATGGATGGAAGTTATTTGCGGTTTACAGCTGGCAGAGGACAAAACTTTCAAATGTCATCGCCATTGCTTTTTACTAAATGCTGAGTATTTTTTTTTTTTGCTGTGGCATCGCACACGACTACATGGAATAGGGCGCGTTCATTTCTCTCTCTAATAACAACAACAGAAGTAGCAATAATAATATTGTGTAGTTGTTTTGTATTGCTTATCGGTTTTGATATAAACCCTGTATTACGTCATGGATAAGGATTTTCTATCGCAAGAACCATTCACCAAGATCACCTCCAAATCAAAAGGAAACTCTACAATTCGATATGTCACCTTCAATGTCAATGGTGTCAAAACAATATTCAATTACCATCCATGGAACAAATTCAACCAGGATTACAATGCGTTATTCAATCTGTTAAATGCCGATATCATCACTCTACAGGAGTTGAAATTATCAGAATCCACAATTCTGCAAACAAAAAGCATTGCACATTTGTCAGATTATAAGTCATTCATCAGTTTGCCTGCAACAAAAAAAGGTTATAGTGGGGTGGGGTTGTTCATCCGGAATCCAATGACAGACAAAGGTGCCAAACATTTAACTGTAATCAAAGCAGAAGAAGGAATAACAGGGTGGTTATGTGCAAGGAATGGAGATAAATTACCCTACAGAAAGTTGAATGACAATATTGGCGGATATACAGACTTCGATCAACAACTGGGTCAATACTTGGACAGCGAAGGAAGGTGCTGTGTCGTTGAACTAGCTGATAATACAGTTGTATTTGCTGTGTATTGTCCTGCAAACTCTCAGAAAACGTATGATGGTGAGCTATTCAGATTAACGTTCATGAAGTTATTACTAGAGAGGTGTAGAAATTTGAAGAATATGGGCAAAAAAGTAGTGGTCTTGGGAGATATAAACATCAACCTTGATCTTATAGATAACGCGGAAGGAATAGAACTAGGGGTAAAAGACAATTTGGTGAGAAGATCACTGCTGGGTGATAATTTTGAAGTCATTAATTACGAAGAATGTGTCAAGTTTAAGAGCTCGCTGGATGCAAGGATTTTGCTAAACAAATATGTCTATAGATCAATATGGCAGGATTTGACCACAGATGGTAAGAAAGAAAACAAGGAAAATCTAGGTTTGCAATTTTTATTTGACACAACGAGGTTCATCCAGGGAAGACGAATGAAAATGTACACTGTTTGGAATACTTTGACCAATTCTCGAGCAATAAATTATGGATCGCGAATTGATTTGATATTGTTTAGTGACGAAGCCATGGTGAGGAATATTTCACAGGCTGACATATGGCCGTTTATCTTAGGATCCGATCACTGTCCAGTTTTCACTGATTATGACGTCGTTGAGAAAGAACAACAAGAAGATGATGATGACGAGGTTTCTGAAGTTCCAGGCAAGCTTAACTTTGAAGCGAAGTATCACTTCAAATTAGATAAGACTCGAGATATCATTAGTTTGTTCGGCTCCAGGAAACCCAGAACTATCACCAATGCAGCTAACACCAGCAATAACACATCGTCCAGTTCAGAGTCGTCAACACCGAAACCCGAGTCAACACCGGAAAGTTCACAAAAGTCTAAATACGTTTATAAAACCAGGAAGATCGAAAAGCCAGAGAAAAAGAAACCAAATAAGTCAATAACCGAATATTTTAAATAGAGTTACAACTGCACATTACAAATACCAGGCTCTTTTCAGATCTTCGGCCCTCTTAATTTGTGGTTCAATTATTTCGAAAAAAAAAACGAATCTAGAAGAAGAATGTTAGTAGTATCCCGTTAGCTCCTCTCACTTACAGCATATCGCATATGATATCTGTTTCAAAATTCAATCAAAATTTCCTTTTATAGAATTAAACTTCGTAGTAGTCTATATTAGCATTACTTCTCTAATGATATATTGAGATTGAAGTTTATAAATTATACTTAATGTAGAAGAGTGGTAAAATGACATCGGAACTTGCGTGTTATTGCAAAAGAATTTCCACAACCTTTTTCTAGGGAGCAAAAAGATGCAAAACTGAGACAAAATAGAAACAAAATAGGAGGGAACTGTTGAGTATGAAATTTCGTATATTGTACAGGGCTCGTGGTTCTTTTTATTATTGAATTATACGTGGTACTTGTACGACTTCGTAAGAAATATTTTGATATTTGGCAGCATAGTGCATTGTACGTATCTAACGCTAAATTTGGAACGAATATAGTTGTTTTATGATTTATCTGGTATGCCATTTTGCCAGGCAAAGGTGAACCACAAGAGACCGATTCTATCACAGGGTATTCTGAATGAGGACCCTTTTTTCTATTTTTCATACCCATGGTTTTCTGAATCAACTATAGGGAGAAACTCCTTTCGATTGATCTTGCACTTAGACTTGTACGAAATGAAATTCACTTATGGCCCCTGGAACGCTATTTGATAAATGAAGAATCTAATGGTAGCCATAGGACACAGCAGAAACAATGCATAGGGATCTTCAATTTCCCACACTTAATTCACAGCTACCTTACTCCTACACCTGCGAACAAATAAAAATTGTGAAATTCCATTCCCATTGTTTCATAATTTGTCTGCATGAAATTAAAAGAGCAAGGTGCATACATGACCATATAAATAGTAACTGAAATCCCCTCTATCTTCGTAAACCCCTTAATGAATTTTTTTTTTCTTTCCCAATCAGTCAATTGACGAAGAAATCACATTTTTCATACAATCACCACACGCTAACTTAGTTCACAATGGGTTTTGCAGATAAATTAAGAGGTATCAAAAAGGAAGACTACGATAAAGCTAACGCCCAAGCAGGATCCTTATTGGGTGGTAAAGAGGGACAAACTGGAACTGACGTAGCCCAGGAGAAATACAAACAATACCAAGCAGGAAAGGCAGGTAATGCTACTGCCACTGCTACAAGTAGCTCAAGTCAAACTGCTACCAGTGATGTTGGAACTACTTCAACTGGTCAACAACAACAACAACAACAACACCACGGTCCAACTCCAACTGGGGAGCATATTGGTCAAGAAACTAGCGGTGATCAAAGAACTAACAGTGAATACAATGCTGGTACTACTGCTGTGTCTGGTTCGGATTCTTCACAAGCTAATGCCAACACCACTACCACTACCACCGCCACCGCCACTTCTTCTTCTTCACCATCTACTCAGGGCCAGAAACATGGAGAATCCACCAAGCACCCAGGTCTTCTTGCTAAATTTGAAACAGGTGTGCATCATTTAGACGCTAAGATTGCCAAATTACCAGAGCATTTGCAAAAGGAGGCACATAAATCGTTCCAGAAAGGTTACGAAGACGCCAAGAAGGCGTTCAAGCACCAAAAGTAAAGGTATAACGAAAACGAATGTATTGTATTATGCATAAGTATTAGTATGTAGGAATGAAATTAAAAGGCCAGATTTAACTGGAGTATCCACATTGTAGTGAGGTAAACTTAGTAATCATGGATTTCGATCACTAGAATTTGCGTTTTGCAATTTGTCTAAATTTTAAACTATGCAAACAAGAGACAACGAATGAAGGACCGAAATCGTGATCTTGATTCTCCCCTCGAATTACAATTGTTCACTTGAATAAAAACTAGTCTTACTATTACTAATTACGACACTATAGTTGGGATTTTAGCGGTTTCTTTCAACCATTTCAAGTGTGGGATAAACACGTCTTTACATCTTTGAATATTGTTTTCTTCTTCGCCTTTAACATAAAACAAATGGTTACCCATGTAGTCCTTATCAAAGTCAAGGTCAGGGACATTTTCAATTGGCTTGCCAGTTTCTGAATCGTAATAGTTAGGACACAACCCTTCAGTGAAAAACTGTAAAACACGTAAATCAAAGTCATACCCAACATTATCATTTACAGCTCCATACATTCGTATATGCTCATCAGAATTTGCATAGACAAGATCGTGATTATCGACCAACCAATTTGGATAGAACTTTGGATATGAAAGATGCATGAAAATTATATCGACTTTTTTGTTCGCCAAATCCTGTGCTTGCACTGGATCATAGTGACCCAATGCTTTTGAAACAAACTTCTTTTCAGCTTTGGATTGGTACCCAGCCCAAAGGAATTGTTTGGCACATTGATACCATGGTTGTTTCATGGCATGAGCAGCGGCAATAAACGTTTCTTTGTCTCCTTCACCAGCAGAACCTTGGGTCATTAATGGATAGTAATAATCTGGCCCAAACACGTTATAGTACAAACAAAGCAAAAGTGTTTTTAAATGACTGGACTTGTTGATCATTAACATGCCAGTTTCTGAAGTTGGATCCGGAAGTGTACCTTCAAAATCATGATACCACGAGTCTTTGAAAGTGAATTCCGATAACAGTTTCAATTTGTCCTTACCACCAGCTTGTTTTTCATCGTACTTCGAATATCTCAACTTGTTCTCCTTGACTTCGACGTTAGCAATATTGTAGTATTTAGGATTGGTTGTTCTAGCCCATGCATCTGGCCATAAGAGCAACCCGTTTTCCTTATACAAATCACTGGTAAACAAATAATCGACGTCTCTAGTTGGGAAGTTATCAGAATCCAAATATAAAACATTCTCGAATTTTGAACTCAAAATAGCCAACATTTTGTATTGATAACCACCAATCTTGAAACGATCACTCAACTCTTTGGCAAAAGATGAATCAAAAACATTACATCTGGCATTATATCTTGGCAACACTTTGTCACAGAAGTGAGGCTCATAATCCTCTTCAGTTGCAATGAACAATTCAATAGGCAATTTTGACCCATTAGCTCTCATCTGCTTGATAACCAAAAACGATAACCAGGTGAATCGTCCTCCACCGACAAGAACATAACCAGAAGAACCCTGGTAAGAGTCCCATTCTTTATCAGAGGGTAATAAATTACCAAAAGTCTTAACTTCTTTGAGCAATTTAGGGATACGCTCATTGACGTATCTCAGATGACTATCTTTCAATTCTTCATATGTCTCTTGTGGAATATCTAAAACGTTCTCCAAGTATTCCTTGTCGAATGAAAATGAATCATGATTGGAAAACAATTCCTTTGCATGTTCTGTTTTATATTTCTTTTTAATCGAAGGTTGTTTCATGGCAAAATCTTCTAATTTATCAAAGAAGATTGTATAGTCTGAAATCTTGGTATTCTTTGCGTTACCAGCTTTCTCGGATGCTTCTTTCGAACTGTCTTTGACATCATCTACTGGTTCTTCTCCAAGTGGTTTAAGATCTTCCAATTTGGCGTCTGGGTTTACCTTTGATGGGACCTTTTGATTTGCAATTGTACCATCATGCTCAACTGTTTCAGCTTGATTTTGAGGTTTGGCCTGAACAATTTCTTCGTTAGGGGGACTATCGAGTCTATTTGGACCTGATTGTGGTAGGGAGTCTTGGACTTTAGTATCTGATGACGCTGGGAGATCCAACGGATTTTGTGAAACTTCACGTTGAATATTGGATGGAACAATCAAATGATAGGTGACAATTATCACTAGAATACCCAAAAGGAGTTTTATTTTCAGCTTCGAGATCATCGTCAATTGTTATGGCAAGCGGCTGTGGTGAAATTTTTGATCTACTAAATAATTGTGAAACGCAACCTCCCCTTGAATTTGATTTTAAATCGACTTCACTTCTCTTTGTTCAGAGTAATAATGCCTATCAGACGAGTGTTTTATAAACCCAAAAAAAAAAATAGAAAATTGCCGAGATAATTGCCTTAGATTGAGAGGAAGAGTTGGATCAAAATTTTTCGAAGCAGTGTTTTTTTTTTTATTTATTTCAATGCGCTATAGCACAGAACAATTAATTTTCGATGCAACGCGGTGCCAATAGTTGTTCAGCAGATACTTTTTTTTTCTTCTATGCATACAACAGATTGTACTACTAATTCACGTGGTTTGAGACTTGCTTCTCAAAGTCAAAGCCGGCATGTCTTTCCAACATGGAATTCTTGAGAGTGACAACCGTAGAACAAGATTGTTCTGCAATTTCTAAACTCCGGCCTGGTAGCGGGACAAGTAGGGGATAAGAATTGCGTAAAAACCGTTTTCTTTTTCCGTAGATCTAGGTCGCCTTTCTTATTTACCTGATGAATTATTAAGCGGATAAAATGTTGCTGAGTGTTATTCTTTTCTTGCTCTTTCCAAATTATGATCAAACCACACCTAAACATATTCAAGAGAATGACACATACTTCCAAGCTTGTAGATCTCCCAAAGTCCTCCACGTTCACCAAGTTCATCAAGCCCGACAAGCGAGTCCCCGACGTCAACACAGCCTTGGCAAATAAGGATAGCATTACCAACACCCCAAGAAACCTCATTGGCGGTGGTTTTACCTGGGTTCTTCCAACTCCTCGTGATGAATACGAATTCTTAATCGCAAACCCTCAAGCTTTGAAAGACTTGGGATTAAGTGAAAATGAAGCTGAAGATTCAGTGTTTCAGCAAATTGTCAGTGGAGAATTCTACCAAGATAAAACTACATTTCAAAAGGAAAACTTCCCAATGCCGTACGCCCAAGCTTATGCTGGGTGGCAATTTGGTCAATTTGCTGGTCAATTGGGCGATGGTAGAGTGGTAAACTTGTTCGAAATCCCCAAGGCGTATCCTGATGGCGAGAACCGTGATGTCTATGAACTTCAATTAAAGGGTGCTGGTAAAACCCCCTATTCCAGGTTTGCTGATGGTAAGGCTGTTTTTAGATCATCTATCAGAGAATACATCATCTCTGAACATTTAAACGCCATTGGGGTCCCATCCACAAGAGCTCTTTCATTGACTTACTTGCCCAGTACCTTTGCACAAAGACACGGAGCGGAACGGTGTGCTATTGTCGCTAGATTTGCCGAGAGTTGGGTTCGATTGGGCTCTTTCGACTTGTATCGTTGGAGAGGTGATCGTGCCGGTGTCCGGGATTTGGCTGATTACGTCATCAACGAATTGTTTACCATCAACGGTACCAAGTTCCAGAACCTCGAGAGGGTGCTCAAACTGAAGCCGGATATCCTCGGTGCTGCTAATGATAATGCTGTGAACGTGGATGACTTGACAGAGTATGATAAGATGTATTACGAGACAATTGTAAGAAACGCCGAAACAACGGCTGTCTCCCAATCATACGGATTTTTGAACGGCGTGTTGAACACCGATAACACTTCAATCCTTGGACTCACAATCGATTTCGGGCCTTTTTCTATCATGGATAAATATGACCCTAACTATACTCCAAACTCTGAAGACCACGAAGCTAGATATGGATACAGGAACGTTCCCACGGCAGTGTGGTGGAACTTGACTAGATTGGGTGAAGACTTGGCTGAGTTGATCGGTGCTGGCAACGAACTTCTTTCCAACCCAGAATTTACCGAAGCAGTCAAAGAAGAATGGGAGGATGCCATCATTAAACGTGCAACAAAGATCATCGAGTCCGGTGGAGAAATCTACCAATACGCTTACACCAAGAAATACGTGGAGACGTTTTTCAGTAGACTCGGATTATCACACGAATTGATTGATCAAGTCAACCCCGACTTGCAGCTCAACAACGTTATTGTGCCAATGTTAGATCTCTTGTTCAAGATCCAGACTGACTTTAATCTATTCTTTTTACAATTGCAAGACCTCAACCTCCAGTCGGTTGAGTCTCCTAAGTTTGTGGAGATTGCCGAGAGGGAGTTCTTGGCAAGCTATGAGTTCAGCGCATTTAGACACCACAAAGACGACTTGGTGAAGGAGATCTGTGAGTGGCTCATTGTTTACCATGATTTGTTGCAGAAGACCAAGCAGTATCCTGAATCCACACCAGACCAATCCAAGTACAACCCTAAGTTCTTGCCTCGAAACTGGATCTTGGACCAAGTGATCAACCAAGCACAGGAGTCAAGGGGCGCAGAAACCACCTACCTTGCCAAGTTACAGAAGATGAGCTCCAACCCATTCGACGAATCCAAATGGGGCGATGAATTGAAGGAGTTGGAGAAGTCGTGGTTGCTCCAGGGAAATAAAGGTTCCGAGTTTGCAATGCTACAATGTGGATGTTCCAGTTAAATCTGGCCTTTTTATTTCATTCCTACATACTTATACTTATACATAATATAATACACTCGTTTTCGTTCTACCTCTACTTTTGTTGCTTGAACGCCTTCTTGGCGTCTTCGTAACCTTTTTGGAACGATTTATGTGCTTCCTTTTGCAAATGCTCTGGTAATTTGGCTATCTTAGCGTCTAAATGATGCACACCTGTTTCAAATTTAGCAAGAAGACCTGGGTGTTTGGCAGATTCTCCGTGTTTCTGACCATAGGTAGATGGTGAAGAAGAAGAGAAATTGGTGTTAGCGTTGGTGTTTGTGGTGGTCGTGTAGTGATCAGCAGTTGTTGCTGTAGAACCAGGATTTGATGATCCGTAGGCAGTGTTGCTGCTGTTATAGTTACCACTGGTTTGTTGACTATTATAAGCACCAGTTGAAGATTGGCCATATTGCTGTTGTTGACCAGTTGGGGATTGACCATAGTGCTGTTGTTGACCAGTTGTACCAGATGAACCATAATTGTTTTGGTTGGCTCCATAGCTTGAAGATTGATTAGAATCGTATGGGACACCAGTGGTACCAGTTTGATTTGAGCTGCTTGTAGCAGTGGTATTACCGGCCTTTCCAGCTTGGTATTGTTTATATTTCTCTTGGGCTAAATCAGTTCCAGTTTGTCCATCCTTCCCACCCAAGTAGGATCCTGCTTGGGCGTTAGCCTTATCGTAATCTTCCTTCTTGAGACCTCTTAATTTATCAGCTAAACCCATTGTATACTATTTGATTGAAAAAAAAAATGTAGATTTTTGTCAATTGACTTATTGGAAGAACAAAAAAATGAAAAATTCTCCACGAGGGGGGAGAGAATTTCATTCACTACTTATAAGATAGTATTGGTGCCTTGTCATTTAAGTATCATGCAGGGAATAGATGAAACAAAGAGTCTGGAATTTTCACAGTTTCTATTTTATCGCGATTGTGGTCGTGACTTACCGCAAGTGAAGCGCGTGAATTCAAATTTTTGGTCGCTCTTTTTTTCTTTTGTCCCTGTAAATCGTTCCACAGTTGCATGGCTAAAAATGAAATTCATTTGTGAAACGAGATTCAAGCAGTTTAATAAAAATTTTGCTTCGGTATATGAAACACAAAAGTCTTTATAATGATCTAACTTATTAGAAAATATTACCACGGTTATTATGATGGATTTGGAGAAACTTGCGAATATACCACAAATTAAGCCATTCCAATATGGCTGTAGATACGTTAAATGCATTCTGCTGCCAAATATCGAAGCCTTTCTTTCGGAGTTGTACAATTGCAACTTGCAATCTTACAATGCCGCGATAAAGAAAATAGTGTGTAAACGAAACTATAAAAGGTCAGCAGTTCCCCCGAGCTTGGTTTTTGGTCCCAAATCACGCCAACAAGGCGTGAAGGGGTTGGCCCCCTTTTGGAACCATACTCCCTGGCCAAGATGGGAGTCAGCGACCGGGTACTTCTCCCCGGTTGGTTCTGCGTTTTAGGACCCTTACGCCCCCCTTGGCCAAAGGGGAGCGAGACTGGGTATACTTTTAGGAGGAATAGTCAATTCCCTCCACCCAGTCATCTACAGTGCAGGTGGTCTCACTCATTTAAGAGAAACCATACCCCCTTGGGTTAGGAGGGGGTCAGTCCGGGATTGGGGTGCCCATGTTATAAGGCTCCTCGAACCCCGGTCTCCTGCATTGGGATTAGACACACTCAATAATACCTATTTCCCCCGAATTCTCAAAAGGGAACCAAAGCTGAGCGACTAACCCGATTGACTGCAAGAAAGTGGTGACTAATCACTTCCTCGTTGAAGGACCACCGCTGATTCACAACCTGCCTTTAAGAAGTGGATCCTACTCAAGGTAGTTCAAGGTAAAGCTGGCCTTCTTTGGGCGGTCCTTCAATAACCCGATTATTTCTTTCAAGGCATTGGAATCTCAAGTAGCTTTAATATGGGAGGGACGGAAAGGGAATATAATGGATCGTATTGGCTTTTCTTAGGGATTTTCTGGAAGGATAACAAATATTAATTTGTTTATAGTTTTTGTTAGTGTCAGAAATCAATATAGGTTGTAACAACTCAATTGATTGATTGATTGATTAACCATTAGCGTTTAACTTATTGGCGATTAATATGAGGAAATCTAATTGATGAATTGATAGAATCATTCGATTAATTGACGTTTGATATGATTATTTCTCATGATTGATTGATGTTTGTAATAATTCACGATTGTTGATATGTTATTGATGGAAACTAAAAAGAAGAAAGAAAAAATTGATATAGGAAAGTAATTTTTCTGGGTGTTGTCCTTTTTTTTATATATTTTTGCAACCAAGATTTAATGTGTGTAGATACAAGTAAAGAAAACGAGAAATTTTCCGTTTATATTTTTTGCATGTAATTGTTTACAAAAAATTAACAAAAAAAAAAAAAAAGAATTGCAAATCGAATCGAGAATCACTATTTACCACAGCGCTACCAAATGGGGCAGATTTCTTTATCGAGTAGATATCATCCATTAGCTTTACGTCCTATCCCATCGGTGATATCGGTTATTCATGGATTCTAGGTTTCGTTGTATAATGGCTCTTGATAAATTCAAAACGTTATCTGATTTTTAATTAAATGAATAACATACTGTTCATTTGCATATGAGGTAAACATACGTCTATTTCACTAATCTAAACCTGTAAGGACGAGAGATTCATAACCACACCGATAATTGCTATGTAATATGTTGGATCCACTACGAATTTACTTTGTCTTCAAGTAATCAACTTTTAAACCTGGACGCCGTTCAAATCAGATAACTATAAAAATGACACTTAAGTGGCGTTTGTGTATCTATTGAACAACCCACGGTTATTTCTTTTGAACAGATTTGCTTCTTTCCTAAAAAATCAAAAAAAAAGAATCATTGCGCATCTTTTTTGTTTTTCTCTCTGGCAGTTGTATCACCTTAGGTGCACCATGACGTTTTATATGCATTACGTAATACATAGAAAAGTTTTCTGCCGAAATCTATATAAATAGAACATGCAATCCCCCCACTATTTCCACTTCAACTTCCACCTTCACTCCCTATTGTTGTCTTTTACTTACACTATACCAAGATATTATTATATTCCTCCCATTTAACTGTATAAAATTCAAGCAATCCTCCCCAACTAAACCAACAAATGACATTAGCTAAACATTGGAATTACAATAAAGACGAAGACATCGTCATCACCCAATTGCGAGGATTGGTTGCTTCAAATCCATATGTAAACTTAATCCCAAGCGAAAAAGTTGTGTACAACCCACACTCCAACACATCTAAGAAAGTCACCGTCATAAGTGGTGGAGGAGCAGGACATGAACCATTGCATGGAGGATTCGTGGGGGAGAACCTTCTCGATGCCGCAGTAAGCGGTGCAATCTTTGCCAGTCCTTCCACCAAGCAAATTATGGCCGCTATAAAAACCAAATCAGACAAAGAAAGGGGAACCATTATCGTGATTAAGAACTATACTGGTGACATTTTGCATTTTGGCTTGGTTGCAGAAAGGGCCAAAAGTGAAGGTTATAATATAGAAATGGTTATCGTCAGTGATGATGTTGCAGTAGGCAGGGAACAGAATAAACTGGTAGGAAGAAGAGGATTAGCAGGTACTGCAGTGATGCATAAGATTTTGGGTGCTGCTTCAAGTGTCAGAAGAGAAGAAAGTTTGAAAACTTTGAGTCAATTAGGACATGCGGTCAATAACAATTTGGTAACTTTAGGTGCTAGTTTGGATCGTACTTCTATTCCAGGTGGAACCGAAGAAGAAATTGAATTTACTGGTCATAATGTAGCAGAATTGGGATTGGGTATTCACAATGAACCAGGTACAAAGATTAGTCCAATTCCAAATATCGATGAATTGGTCAAGACCATGTTCCATCAATTGTTGTCACCAGAAGACAAGGATCGTCATTATGTTGATTTCGATTTCGATAATGATGAATATGTGTTGTTGGTCAATAACATTGGAGGTACTTCATCGTTTGAATTATACGCCATTACCGAGCACGTTTTAAAGAACTTGCCATTGAAGAAGAGACCAAAGAGAGTTTACGTCAGCGATTTCGTCACCTCATTCAATGCTCCGGGATTTTCTATCACATTGTTGAATTTATCCAATTTTGAAAAAGAAGACATTCCATTTAGTTCCGAAGATGTTTTAGAGTTCTTGGACACCCCAACCAATGCCCCGGGTTGGAAACCAAAGATATTCGATAGTAAGATTTGGGATGCCAGTAATGGCAACAGAGAAATCCCATCACCAATGAACCACAACCCAATCACCAAATCAAACCTTAAAATAAATGGGGCTGAATTTGAAGCTAAGTTAGTCAATGCCTTGAAGGTGTTATTACTGCAAGAACCAAAAATTACCCATTACGATACCATTGTTGGTGATGGTGACTGTGGAACCACATTAGCCAATGGATCCAACTCTATATTGAAAGCATTGAAAGAAGACAAAGAATTCAGGGACAATTTATCAGATCCAGTTGCTACTATTTCCTACATTACCGAATTGGTAGAGGATAGTATGGGTGGAACCTCTGGTGGTCTTTATTCCATCTACTTAACAGCATTGGTCAAACAATTGAAAGCGTTGTCTGAAGCCAATGTCCAAACTGTTAGTAGTGCATTGTACCACGCCTTGCATGATGGATTATTCAGATATACGAGGGCTAGAGTTGGTGGAAGAACTTTGGTTGATACATTGCAGCCATTCATTGACACCTTGTATGAAACTCAAGGCGATTTAACCAAAGCTGTAGATGCAGCTAAGAAGGGTTGTAAGGATACTATTAACTTGCATGCTTCTTTCGGTAGAGCAAGTTATGTCAATGAAGAAGAATTCAAAGTGGAAGGTGGTATTCCTGATCCTGGTGCTGTTGGTGTCTTGGCTTTAATTGAAGGGTTTACTAAGGGTTTGTAATCTTCAAATGGTGCTATAGTACTCGAGGTTACTTCTGTACATCAACAGTCGTATGTTGTTTTTAAGAAATATGTACGTGTGATTATAGTGGTTATCTACCAAGTCTCTATAGTGGTTATAGGTTGTCGAACTTTTTTTTTTTTGCAGTCGCAGTGCATGCAACCACCAGTATTTAAAGTCCGAATTTTCCAATTGTAATAATAAACCACTATTACTTATTTATCATCCTTTAAAAACATCTTATACTATGAATTTAGATCCAGTTCAAATCCCCGAAGATAATTTCTTCGAAGTCATAGTCGTCGGAGGTGGTACATGTGGTTTATCAATCCTGGCTAGACTATTAGAATCTCACCCTGGTTCATTATTTACCGAAGACGAACATCAACGATTCCATTGGCTCAAGCAAAGAGGAAACAAAGTGAATCTCATCAACTCCAAACATAATAACTATTCATATAAGAAGAATTTCGAATCCAAAGATATTTTAATCCTTGATGGTTTGGGGGATAAATTCATGACCGGATGGGAATCGCAATTTGCCGCTTGTCAGATTCCATATTTGCGCTCTCCCATGTTTTTCCACGTTGATCCTGTAAATATTGATGGAATGGTTAGTTTTGCACATTTGAATGGCAGGAATAAGGAATTGATGGAAATTCTGAACGTGGTTGGTAAGGAGTATTCCAAGCATCAACAGAAACGAATCATGGAAAAGAAGAACAAAAAGAAGAAACACGATCATGGCTCAAAAGAAGATAGTAAACCAAATAAGAATCACGATTCAGCTGGGATTGTGGAGATAAATATGAGAGATTGGAGAGATTACTATCGACCATCAACCAAGCTATTCTGGGACTACTGCCAAGAAGTGATTGAAAGATACGATCTTGCCCAAAGAATCAAACACGATGAAGTTGTTTCAGTTGATTATAAATTAATTCAACTGGGGGAATCCGTAGGTAAAGGGTTAGTAATCACTACAAAAAACGGTCATGTATATGGGTGCAAAATCGGGATTGTTGCCAGTGGACACAGAGGAGATATCAACTACCCTGTTCAACCATTCACCAATCCACATTTTCCAGAATCAAGTTGTCATACTACCCATTTGTTCAACAAGCAAGTTAAGTTCTTAGAAGATTCATATTTCCAAAACCCTAAAAGGAAGAAAATTGTCGTAGTTGGAGGTGGATTGACTTCAGCTCAATTGGCATATGTGGCTGCTCAGGACCCCAATGTTGCTTCGATAAATTTACTTTTCCGGTCTGGAATCAAGATCAAGCATTTCGATTTCCATTTGGATTGGGTGACAAAGTATAGAAATGTCAAGAAATCGGCATTTTACATCCTCGATACCGACGAAGAGAAATATCACATGGTCAACGATGCTAGAGAAGGAGGGTCGATCAATCCAGAATATTACAAGAAATTGCTCAAGCTTCAAAAATCCCGTCGAGTCAATTGGATGACAAAGACGAAAATCACCAAACAAGAGTGGAATGAAGACAACAAGTCTTGGGACTTGGAAGTCATGAATAGTGAAACCGGAGAGACGATTGAGCTTAATGATATCGATTACATTTATTTTGCAACGGGGATAACAGCAAATATCGACCATTTGGATTTCTTGAAACCTATGATGGCGGAAAATCCAATTGATTCCGTTGGTGGTTATCCATGTTTGACAGATAATTTGCAATGGAATAGCGAGGTTCCGTTGTTTATGATAGGTAAAAATGCTGCATTGAGAATGGGTCCAACTTCGGCAAACTTGGATGGAGCCAGGTTGGGCGCTGAGAGAATTGGATGGTACTTGCAAGATTTAAAACAACGAGGTGAATTTGATTGGAGTCCTGTCAAGTTTGTCGTTGACGGAGAACAGCAACAGCAACAAGAAGAAGCGGTCGATTCTACGTATGAAACTAGATTGAAATTAGCAAGTGGCCAATTGAATTGGTTTACATTGCTTGAAAGTTCATAGCACACATATGGAACCAAATAGATAAATCAAATAAATAAATAACTAAATGTACATAATAATTACAGTGGAAGAAAAAATTTCTTCCTTTTTTTTGTTTTCTTATTTTATTTTTTATTTTTTTGCAAATTCAGTTATCAATATGCAACAAGATCTTCACTATCGTTGTCACCATCACTGACTTCACCATTCTGTCTCTTAGCCCATATTCTGCGTACTCTCTTTAATGCAATAGTAGCACCTCCAGAACCTACTTGCGACAGAATCTGGAAGAATCGAGATATTGGTTCGTAACATGCTGTGCAGGTTAGGTTCTCCGCAGAAACAAATATCGGCCACTGTAACATCATCAATGCATTTTTAATAGTGTAATCTGGAATTAAATCATCTGGGTAATGTTTCAAATAGCCAACAAATTGACAAATAGACTTACTTAATAGTTGAACTTGTGGATTGGCAAAACTTTCATCAAAACATTTCTCCAAAATACTGACCATGGCTGCCATAACGTAGGCTTGATGACATACATCCATCCAAGAGATCGTTATGCCTTTTAAATTTTCAACTAATTTTCCTTCAATAAGATCGACCGTAGGAAAAACCCCCCTCTTATCAATAAATTCGATTTCAGATTGTTTTTGGAAATCAGAAAACAACTTCATATATTCGAATGAATCTTGTGGATCAAATTTTCCCTCGCGGCATCGGTTTAAAATCTTCATAAATCTTCCAAATAATTCGTAGCAATCTTGATGATAACCCCCCAATATGTTAAATCCGTTGTCTAGCACAATTCCCAATTCTTTCAAAACCTGAACTTCGTATTCGTCATTGCAACTGATCAATTCATCAATCTCTTGATCGGATTGTAATGTGCCTCCTTTGTTCGAACTTATTCCTGCTAGGATCTCAATAGTCACAAACCAGATCTTGCAAAAGATGAAAATCTTTGAATTCTTTCTCTTGGGAATAGAGCTCTTCAATAGTAAATCTTTTGCTCCTTTTAAATGGGGCCTCCAATCTTGCTTTAAATTCGATGCGTTGCCGATAGTCAACAATAATACTGTCAATAATACACTTTCTATGTTCGTGGCCAATTTCTTGTCATCGGCAGCAATTGCTGGTCCCAATAACTTCAAGCATCTGGAAAGGTACAAACAATATGCCTCTTCATCTTCGTCATTTTGAGTTGTTGCAAATCTTTGCCTTGCCCCATTGGCCAACACCGCAGCAAGGACATATTTGTGAGAGGATGCACTCTCCAAGATAATGTCTCTTGCTGGATTAAAATAACAATTATTGACAGTATCTATGCTTGGAAGGGGAAGAATAATGTTCGCGAATTCGTTGTAGAACGTTTCGAGATATACTTTGTTTGTATGGTTAGACACTCTGATATAACTGATTGGTAAGTTATGAATTCCATTTCCATTCGGACTAGTGGATTCTCCATTTCTTGATCCACCATACTCTGAGCCTCTTGATTCTCCACTACTTTTCAACGACCCTTCGTCGGTCTCCATTACTTTTTTGTTTGAATCGTAATTCCTATCAAACATAATTTCCGTGACCATGTTGTTGAGATCAGTAGTTAACAAATCCAAATCAGTTTGGTTATACAACCCATTCACATCGCCATCCAATGAAGTGGGACTGGTTTCATATTGGGAATTGTTAGTAGGTATCGCTTGAGGAGTTAGTGGACTGTCGGTAACCACGCTGTTTGAACCAGAAGAACCTACTGGTACATCCGGTTTGGACGAGTCATTTAACAAACTTGTAATAGACCCTGAGCTGCGTGGTTTACAAATGGGAGCATTTGGTGGATATTGTACTCTTTTATTCAATTGATCAGGTGGTGGGTTTAAAGGGAGCCTTGAAGTATGCGGAGGTGGCAATACAAGTGAATTGGCCCTTCCGCTATAAAATGACGATGACGATGCTGGAGACTGAGCTGGAGCTGGAGCTGGAGCTGGAGCTGGAGCTGGGGGAGGAGGAATAGAATGTTGATGTTCTTGTTTTGGTGTTGTCAGAGACAGTGGTGGCAGGTGTTGTATTTGTGGTGGTTGTAGTTGTTGTTGAGGTTGTTGAGACTGTTGCTGAATAGGGTAGGCGATTGGAGGATGTGGTGGGCCCGTTTGCTGAAGGTGATAAGGAATGCTTGGTACAGCAGATTGTTGTACTACTGCTGGAACTCCTGGTGGTAATTGGTGAGGGACTGATCCTGGGATGGGTAGAGCCTGTGGATGTGGGGGAAATGCACGATAATGATCTTGATATGGAAGAAGATTAGGAGGTTGCGGTGGATGATGTGGTTGGTTGGGGTCTCGGAATTGAAGTAATGGTTGCTGTTGAGATTGTTGTAATTGATCATGCGTTATACTGAACGGTGCAGATCTATTGAAAGGGACCATTGGTGTGCTTAGGTGGCCGGTTCCATTGGTACGAAGTGGAGGGCTAGTTTTTAGCGGAAGTCCCACATTTAGCAGTTGTCCGAGTTGTTGTTGAGCTGAAGCTGCTGCGAGTGGTGGTAGTTGGCCAGATTGTGGTGGCGCAGGATGATGATGATGAGGAGGAGGAGGAGGGGGAGGTGGTGGTGGTGGTGGAGTTGATGGTGTTTGCGCATGATGTGGGGCCACTTCTTGCTGTTGATTAAGATTATGATGGTGATTATGATGATGTTGATGCTGGGTTTCAAGAAGTTTCATCAAGGATTGTTTCTTTTTCAGGATTCGTAAGACTTTTTCACCTGGCTCTGGGTATGAACATTGCTTTCTTAAGCGCACACATTGCCAACAGAAAGGTTTTCCTTCATCACATTTTATCTTCCTCCTCTTACATTCTTTACATCCATACTTCGAGTAAATTCTTTTGGAGGACAGGTTTTGAGGATGATGATCCAGCATTGTAGAAATAATGCTTTTTTTTTGATGTCAACTAATCAAAGGACTATATGATTGTTGTTAGGAATGGTGGATTGTCAAAATGGTTTCGGATGCAATATTGGTGTCGGCAGAACAAAGGTCGACAGCAAGATAAAGAAAAGAATAAAATGTTTGATGATCAAATGATGTCTGAATGGACCCAGTCTGAATAAATAGGTAGTTAATAAGATAAATGAGTTTGTGAGGTAATATTGACCTGTAGAAATGGATAATCAAAGAAAAAAAAAATTCGGCGAATATATGATTTTTTTTTTTTGGCAAAATTTTTGTTTGAGGTCAGTATTATTGATTTATTAATCCATTAATTGCTAGGATAGGAAAAGTAAAAAGGGGAATGTTAATGAGAATGAAGATGAATATATAAATGGAAATGCAATACTAAAATGCAATATTTTCAAGGTGGGTGTATAATTTTTTTTTTTTTTCTTCTTCTTCTTACTTCTTCATCCGCCGGCATTTCTACTACTGTTAATGCTTCTTGTGCTGCTGCTCTTTGGACAGAACTTTTTTTTAAGCCTTGTTTTACGAAAACTGTTACCTATATTTATACATACTACACTACACAATAACGTAATTTACACTACATGCAGTAACTGAACGTAAGGCAACATATATGACTAAGCAAAAGTTTAGTTTAGCGTAACCTAACCTAACCTGACCTAACCTGACTCTATGAGTCTCCATTCTTGACGCCTCTCTCGCTCAACATCGTTTACTTTTCTTCCTAATTGCCACTGGCTAACGGTTATTATTCTTTATTATTCACATTATTGGAAAATTCTATTGGATACTCACCCAAAACGCTCAGAGAATAATACTCGCCATGTCGATTGTCTTATCCTTTGGCAACGATCTCTGGTATCCCCAACAAACCCTAGAGGGGATTTTTTGAATAATGCAAGCAAGTAAAAAAAAATTAAAAAAAAAAAAGAAAGAACGAAGCAAAGGAAAAAAAAATAAAAGCAAAGTATTGGGGAGGGACAAAGTACAATTTCGAAAAATTAAGTCAGGTCACATGAGATGTTGATATACATATACATGAAATACTGGAAATACATACAAATCTGGAAACATAAAATTTAGCTCTTGCTGACTATTTCTGTGAATGTGGGTGTGTGTGTGTGTTCCTTATGAACGCGAAGATAATGTAATGTACATAATGAATACAATGAATACAACTGTTGTGAAATTGCTTTAGTCAACCTTGTGGTCCTTTTTGTGGTTTTGCGAGGTCATCTTACTAGCACCAACAGAAAAGAAAAAAATTTAGCATTGTTGAGGCTTCTGTTCCTTTTGATTTCGTCTTCTTCTTTGGGTTTATGATACGATCAATTAAGTTTTGTGTTAGGACTGAAATTGCCTATCCAATCATGTTCTTTCAAAATATGCTTATCTCAAACCAATTGGTTTCAAAACCATAACCCTGACGCAACAGTATTTCCTGTTTATACATCAACATCTTGGTTGCTATTGTTTTCCTAAAAGGATTTATGCACTTAAACAGGTTATGAGAGAATCTTGGGATCATCTATACAGTCTTTTTTTTTATTATTTAAACTAAAGCGCGAAATTAGATGACACAATTAATTGTACACTTCTTCATTTTATTTGCTTGTGACTATGTACAAATAGTTTTGTCCATATTAGTATAAACAATTAGGTCAATTGGTTCATAAAAAGAAAAAAACACTGTATCCTCTTATATACGGAAATTTCACCTTAAAGAAAAAATCAGGCGGTGCTTTATTTCTTTGTCTATTACTGTCTATTGCTTTTTTCCGTTTCTCCCTTCCTCCTCCCGCCTTCTCTTCCACTGTACTCCCTTTTCATGATACAAGCAAAGGATTCTTTGTCAATATTACAGAAGTACGTAGCCTCCTGCACTACACTGCACTGCTTAGTTATCTTCTAAATGTACATAAATTACAGAACGAGCGCGCTTACACATTCTTGGTGGTACGAAATACACGTTCTCGGCTTTCTAATACCATTATATATATATATATATTCATGCGTTTAAAAATCCGCGATATATTCAAACTCCGGGTTGTTCACAAGTGTTTCACATCTTAACACACGAAGTGAAATTACAAAAAAAGAAGACACGGCATTCAATGGCGGGAACGGAAGAAGAGAGGGGGAGCTTCGAAACAATACAAGGAGTGTATCATTTTATAGATTCACAAAAATAATTATGCCACAAAAAAAAACCAAGCATGATTGTTGGCACAAAAATCTAAAAAAAAAATGTCAATTTTCCGAGTAACCTTACAAGCCCTTAAAGTGATTTTTTTTTCACAAGATGGCTTTGCTTTTTATTTCTTTTGGTTTGCTACTTCTTTACTTGATTCATTCCTAAATTGTAATATAATATACAGCCATGATCATAGAAGACACGGGGTAATAGAATTAGATGCTTTTCCATAATTTGCGGATGTGTGGGCTGGGATGTTTTATTGCTCTTCTCGTATCAGCGTCACGCGCAAATAAAACAATGTTAAAATGGAAGAACTTGCATGAGGCGTAGAATTACTAACCACCAGTCCGCGCATATTGTAAGAAATAATAATATTTACCCCACGACTATTACTTCTACGAATAAGACAACAACCGATATCTTTCGCTGTGTGTATGTATTGTAACCATTACAAATGCGAGGCGGGAGGCCAAGAGTAAGAAACTTGATCTTGAAGATCCCACAAAGAATATAATAAAATTTAATGAAAAAAAGTATGATTATTGATATAATAAAACAATCACATTAAGAATACAAACCTATATATATGTACAATTAGCAATATAAAAAAAACTCTCAAAGATGTGCTCCGTGCTGAGAAAAGATAGATAGCGAGACCCCATCTAATTCTAGTTGTCACCCACTCCTTTCATGCATATGTTTATATGCATATTATATCCCGTTACCGTCATTAACCTCGTGAATTGATCTCTTCTTGTTGTTGTTCCCATTGGAATTACTTGTAGCATTGGAACCAGCATTGATACTTGTTGAAGAAGATCCATTAGAATTATTCGCATTAGTTGATCCAGGAGTAATCACAACTGGCGAATTTACCACACTTCCAGGTGTAGCAGCTTCTCTTAAAAATTCATTAACATCAAACCCATCGTCATGATCATGGCTACTGCTATTATTGCCATCAATACCGCGAGTATTGTTACCACTGTTGGTACGTTGTTCTTCTGCTAACTTTTCAATCCAATCTTGAACCTGCTGAATAGATTGACCTTGACTATTTATATTTTTGTCCAATTCTTCATAATTTTTTGGTGTATCTGGAAGATTCAACTCCTGTAGAAAGCTATTCCGTGGGGATAACATCAGATGTGGATCTTGATTGTTGTTGGTGTTGGTGTTGTTATTGTTGTTGTTCATCAATTGCTGAAACATTTTATGAGCATTGGATTCGGAAAGTTTATCATTGGAATAGGAACGAATAATCTCTTCAATTGATCCTTCTGGAGTGGACTTGGGTCTGGATATGCTTGGTCTTTTGGTATGAGCTTTATTCGTTAGCATTAAACGTGGACGATACACAGCATGATTGTCAAATTCATTATTCACCACATTGTTCGTAGTGGTATTAGAAGCACCGTTGATATTCTCGTTGAAATTGTTTGAACTGGAAGCAAGATCTGATTCCCGTAGTTGCTGCTGGAAATAATCATCTGAAGGTGGTTGACTCTTTGATCTAGGTATGAAAGGAGATGAGGGTGGTTTGTAATGAGCCACTGAATTCTTGGCATTGGCATTAAGATTAGCATTAGGAATATTGAACGTACTGCCATTTAACAATTGGTTAGCATTATTTCCATAGATAACCGACAAGAATTTCAATATCTTATCCAAAGTACGACCTTGAACTTGGTTTCGTTCTCTATTGAGATAATTTTCTTGCCACAACATTTTATTATCCAGTCTGACTCTCCTTAAATCCTCACTGATGGCATACTGGTTCATTTTGATGGTTTCCAACTCTTGTAAAATCAATGACAAGTTAGCAGCATTGTTGAGGTTATTGAAGGAAACTCCACTACTACCACCACCGACATCATCATGAGTTGACGTGCTCTTGTTTCTAATAATTTTGTCTAGTAAATCTTCACGGTCTCTAATAAAGTTGGTATTTTCAAATTGCCAAATCTCATCTTGTCCATTCTTGTCATAGCTCTGATTCAAAGTTCCATTGCTGATATCTTGCACCTTATGCCACCCATACATATTCAACTGTCTAACGAAACTGGCAAAGTTATTATGCTTGAAGTATTTAGGCAAGATAATTTTCATAAACTCTTCCCGTTGGAAGACTTGGAAGGTTTTCCCATCATCATTCCATCTAATATATTCACTATTAGCTGGATCATTGACCATAGACCAAATCTTCATGACAAATGCCGGACGGGTTTTAGGACCAACATTTTCCTTTCTTTTTCTCAAACCTGTTGCTCCAGAAGACGAGTTTCCTTGGGCACTTATTGATTGCTCTTGACTTTGATGATTTTGTTGTTGTTGTTGATGTTGTTGTTGGCCGTTATTTTCAGTGGATGAACCTGCAGTCAAACTATGTCTTGGGTCATTTGGTAAAATCAATGGTTGGAAGCTGATGCCGTGCGGTATAACACTTTCTGAGAGTGGTTGTAATGGGGGAAGATGTTGTTCGAAATTGGTGATTGGATTGGAATATTTGTTATTCATAATCTGTAAGTCCTGTCCTATTAATTGCTGTTGTTGTTGTTGTGTGGCTGGGGAAATTGGAGTTGGTTGGAAATACTCCGAAGCTCCACTATCGGAACTTTCATCTCCTCGAAAGATAGAATTACTTGTTTCAATAATTTCTGGCTGAATGGACGACTGGTGCTCGTTTTGTTCGTCTGATTGCTCTTGTTGTTGCTGTTGTTGTTGTTGGTAGTGAGCTCTAGTTTGACTTCTGGTATTTCTCTTCTTTCTTGGAGGGGAGAAGACCTGAGGTTGTGGCTGATGCACTTGTTCCAGTTGATGATGTTCTGGAGAGATGGGATGAATATGGTTCAAGTCAAAGGCATTGCTGGAGGATCCATTAGTTGTGTATAAATGCTGTTGAGTTAATAAAGGAGTTAAAGGTTGTTGGGGGTTGTAAGACATGTGGTCATTGGTAGCATTTGGGTTGTTGTTGCCTCTATTAATGACCTGGATGTCATCGTGAAGGGACAAATTGTTGGGACTATTCGGATCCGAATTCAACAAGTCAATCAAGGGATCTCTATAATCACTAGTCATATTCATAATTTGTAATGAAATGAAATAAATATAAACACCTTGTGATTGTTTAACTTTAAGGATAAAAAGGGGAAAAAGCGAGAAAGAGAAAGTGAATAATAAGCACAACAGTTGACTCTTGTTTAGTGTCGATAGTTATGCAAATTAAAAAAAGAAAATAAAAATCCTGCGGTGTATGGAGGGTCGTGTATCTTGGTTGCGGTTTTCTTTCTCTCTTTGTCTAGCAGCGTGTGATCTGACCAAAGAAAAAAAAAGTAGCAGCGGAAAAAAAATTTGGATAGCTTAATGAAGGGAAGCAATGGGAAAAATAAGCAGTTGTAGGCGATTAATGATTCAATTTGGGTTGGTTTGATATGGAATAGTTGCTTTGGTTGATGTGACAGAATGTAATCTTCTTTCAGTTTCTAAAGTAGTCTAGCGATAATAGAAAAGAATATAATCGTCAATTTGGAGGGAGATTGAATGCGATATTTATATTATACGAAAGTTCTAGAATAGCAATGAATTGTCTAGCGAGTTGTCTCCTTCTTCTTCCCCCTGAAAGAAAGAAACCAGATATCAACTAAAAGCCCACGAAATATTATCCGCTCTATTTTTGTTTATCGCACAAGGGGGGACAGATTACTATTGTGAATCAAAAACTGACTCCTATTTTAAGCAAAGATAATTAAGTAAAAAATGTCTTCCCTTGTGGGAAATCCTATGCATTGATGCATGAATGATAATACTAAAAACTAATAAATAATAGTTATGAATAAGAAGTGTCACAAATCCCTCAAGAATTGGGTGAATTATTCCTTATTTCCCGCGGTACAAATCCAGCTCGTATGCATCAGAACATAGTTAAGATATCCCCCAAATTAAACCTTGCCATTTTATTTGCATTGCTAAAAACAAAAGATGTGGAAGTTTCGGACGTCATGTAGGTGACATTATTTGGAATGCATCCAATTGAATATGCGAGGGATTTTTCCTTTTCTTTTTTTTTTGTTTCCCTGCAACTTAAAATATCGCACTTAGTGCTACCAACACAGTAAAAAATAGTTAATCTCTATCAAGCGGCTCTATACTGCATTTCTCATGACCCGAGCTACCAAGCTAAAACTGAAACAAGAAAGCTTTTCTCTGTCAAAATTACGCGGATATAAAAATAATAATTGCAAACTACAGCCATTCATCAAAGTAACCATAAAGCCGAGTAATTTAAAATTTTACTCTATCCTTTGTGCTTCTAATTTATTTAAAACTTCTTAGATTACTTTTTGAGGTAAGTGAATGATTGATAATACCGTCACACAAAAATAAGACCAATGGGGGACGGCAGAAAATATGTGAAAATTGCAGTCGTGTTACCTCTCTCTGTGATCTTGGCTGGGTACCGCTGGTTCCATATATCTTATGATCTGATTATGATGCATGGACTTTTAAAGAAGTTTATTAATTAAGGACTAGAATGTGTATTCCAAGCAATCTTATCGGACAAAATGGTGTGAGAGAGAAAAGAAATGAAAAGGCAAGCAAACAAAAAAACAATTCATGCGGGTCTCGATCTTGTGTGTATGTATGGGTGATGCGTTTGCTTTCTAAGATTTAAATATATCAAGAAAAGGGGGGGATATGTGTGGGGAATGTTTAGTGGCTAATTTACTGTTGCTTTTTTTCTTTGTTGTAGAAAGACAATAAAGGTGGAATTGTGACAAATTAACATCTGCATATTGTATTCAGATCATAATATTGTGTATATTTCTAATAGGAATAATATATAGAAGAATGTGAAATAACTCGGAGATACAAAATACTGATTCTATATCGCCTAAAGTGCAAAGGAAGACAGCTGCGCACGTAACCTAAAGATACAAATCCTTTCTTGGCCAACCCTTAGGTCTGACCACATCCAAACCATAATTTGGTTGTGGATTTGGATCACCTTTAATCTGTAAAGCAAAAGGGTTTCTATCCTTCCAAGTATCCAAGTTGGCGAAAGTATGATTAACTTCTCTATGTTTGGACTCGTCTGCTCTAATTCTCAAGACCAAATCTTTAAAACTTGATTCTTCACTTAATGATGGCCAATAATCAACGGCAATTGTAGGAATAGTCATGTTTTGGAAATCTTTTAATTTCCCAGGAGTATTTAATTCGTCAATTAAATGGGTGTAGGTTCTAACAGCTTCTTCTTCCAAATATCCAACAAATCTGTGACAATATCTTGGATTCATCAAATACAACATGAAGAAAATATTTGTGAAAACCCCTTGACCGACATATATGATGGTTCTTGTAAACCAACTAGGCTTGCCGATCTTGATAAATGTCAATAAATGCATTCTTTCATTATAGGCTTCATCTTGCAACGACTCAATCCAAGCTTTATCCCTTGTCAACATTCTCAACGAGTGCAAATGACGAATAAACCCAGCAACAGATCCAGGAACACCAGCGATAGATTCTAAAAATATAACTCTGGTCATCCATTTCCCTTCAGTCATTTCCCAACGAGTGCCTACATACTTGTTTGGTTGATCTGGTGGCGGACAAGCGTAACCAGTGACAAAATCAAAACATCTTCTAGCAATCATCGTACCATAATATGATACCTTATCACCGACAGTGACTGGTGGTCTATGAGTAACGTGGACACGATAAATACCAGGTTCGGTGTATTCGATATGGGGGTATGATGGTGTAGTTAAGAATTTGTCATCATCTTGTGCTTCGATACCCGCATTATTATATACTTTGGTTTCAATGTTAAAAGGAGCTTTCTTGAATTTGATGAAACCCGGAGTTTCAAATTCTTCGCTATCAACTGGAATTTTGCCGGTTGGATCAGCATTTCCAAGCAATGTTGACTGGGATGTTTTTTTGGTTGATTGTGGTGGTGGTGGTGGTGGTGGTGGTGGTGGCTTGCTTGGTGTTGCAGTTGTTGCGAAGCGAATAAATTTCAACGAGTTAATCGTTGCTGAGGCGGTGATTAAATTTGGCACGGTTCTATATGCAGAAGCAGCAATCATACTTGGTTAATTATAATACTGATGAATTTTTAAGGGGGAATATTTGTTGTGTTTTGAATATTTTTTTTTTGTTAGGATAAACTTGTGAAGTGTGTATTCAAATTGGGGAAAAAGTTTGCTACCTCGATCTGGAAAGGGTTGAAAAAATAGCAAATATATAAGGTATCTGTGGAGAAGATATAGATTCTTTTCCTTAAAAAAAAAGGAACTCAGTAATGGATATTCCGTACTCTATTTATATTTGAATAATTGCTATTTGCAAAATAGTAAAACGAAAAACTTTCCATAGAATTCTACAAGGAATTTATTACGTAGGGGTCGTATAGGCTTATAGGGATGGGATGAAGAAAAACAACTACGAACTAGTTATGAGAATAATATTGGATGTTTTTTTTGTTGTTAATTCTATTATGTTTTGAATATTCTAATGGCTTCTTTCGAACAATTCGTTTAGGCAGTTTTGCATCCATTTTATTTCTTCTAACTCAAAGAAAAAATAAATAGTTGTTCCGTTTCTCATTGAAATCTCCGCGCGGGATTACGAAGGTTGAGCGGTTTTTTTTTTTGTTTTTGTATTTCTTGCACCACTCTTCAACCTTAAACTTTTTATCTCACTATGTTCAACCAACAACAAGGTTCCGAGGGGTTTTATTTCATCTGAAATTCATAAGTAAAATAAACAAAATAACATTAAGTTCTATAAGATAAAACTATTTAGAAACATTAAAAACGTAAACAATAATAAATATTACTAACCACTTGGGCTCAACTTTACAATTGAATATCTTTTCTTTCCCAACCAGTTGGTGTCATAACTTTCAATCCATGATTTGGTTGTGGTTGATCCAAACCTTCAACTTTCAAAGCAAATGGATTTCTATCGTTCTTTTGTTCCAAATTAGCAAAAGTATGATTAACTTCTCTATGTTTAGCTTCATCGGCTCTAATTCTTAAAATCAAATCTCTAAAACTAGATTCTTCATGTAATTCTGGCCAATATTGAGCAGCAACAGTTGGGATCTTCATCTTCTGGAAATTTGGTAATTTTCCTGGTTCTTTCAACTCTTTCAACAAATGGGTATATGTTCTAACAGCTTCTTCTTCTAAGTAACCAACAAATCTGTGACAATATCTTGGGTTTAACAAATATAATAAAAAGAAAATATTGGTAAACACACCTTGACCAACATATATGATTGATCTGGTGAACCAACTTGGTTTACCAATTTTGATAAAAGTCAACAAGTGCATTCTTTCATTATAGGCTTCATCATGTAAGGTTTCAATCCAAGCACGGTCTCTTTTCAACATTCTCAATGAATGTAAATGACGAATGAAACCAGCCACGGAACCAGGAACACCAGCAACGGATTCTAAGAAAATACAACGGGTCATCCATTTACCTTCGGTCATTTCAAATCTGGTACCAACATATTGATTTGGATTTGTTGGACTTGGATCTGCATACCCAGTAAAGAAATCAAAGAGTTTACGTACAATGCTAATACCATTGTATGAAATCTTATCACCAAGAGTACGTGGTTCTCTATGGGAAACAGCAACATTTTCACATTCTTCTTGAGGGAATACTGGATGTGGATAAGTTGGTTTTGTGAGGAATCTAGCATCGTCATTGGCAGTGACACCTTCTGGATTGTATATTTTGGTAGCGATATTTAATGGACTTTTCTTGGAGTCAACAAACACTGATTCTTCATTATGATGGGATGGATTTGGAGTGTGGTTACTGCTTGTTGTTGGTGGAACAGCTATAGTTGAAGCTAATCTGATAAAGTGTAAAGACGTTGTTGTTGATACAGCAGGTAATTGTTTATAAATTGTAGCTGAAAGCATCTGTGATTGTTTAAGTGATTGTGTGATTGATTGAGTGATTGATAATGATAGTAGAGAAACAAGAATATGAAATTATGATTTATGAATTCATTTTAAGGTATTTACAGACTATATTTATATTTTAATAAATAAATTTAATTCAGGACCATTCAGTTCCGTTGGTGCACCAATACTTCGTATCTATAGGTTTCGGAAGAAATGAAGTGCAACTGTGGTTCGAACATAGGTACAGAAACACAAGAAAAATTCATATTCCGTAATTCCTGATCAAAAGAATCACAATTATGTATCTGTGCTTTAGGGCTCTTTCATGTACATATTTTAAAAAATAAAACGGTCATGGATTTAAGGATGAATCCGTATGAATGTGCAAAAACAAAAAACCTTGACAAATTTGCAACAAAAACAAATAGGGAATTCCCGTTTAACCATAAGCTTTTCTTTTTTTTTTTTTTAATTTTTAATTTTGAGTTTCTACTAATTATTCCGTATGACCAGCATATGGAATTTTCTTTTTAAAAAAACGAAAGGAGTTACAATACCATAATCCATTCTTCCAGAGAATCAGATAAGAAGCTCTTACGAATTTAAATTGCCATGTGGTTTACTCCCCTCCTCCTTGACTTGGTAGTCATATCAGCCCCATCCGACCGATGACTCAAGATATAATAAGTCCAAAAACCGAGGTTGGGGGAGGGGAGAGAGCGAACGAGAATTGAATAAAGTAGATTACTTCCTAAAAGCCGGACCTTTCAATTTTTCTTTGTTTTCTTAATTTGTAAATTGCTCTTAAAACGTGAGAGATATATGAGTAAATTAATTTAGGAACCAAATAGCGATGGGAACTGTATTGATACTTTTTGTGGAAATAGATGGACTTTGAAGCACCAGGAAAAATTCGGAATGAGCATCACCAGTGGTTGCAACTTTCCTTTTTTTTTTTTCTTCTGCTGACACACACTCACTCACCTCGCTTGTTCTCTCGCTTGCTGTTAGTTGGTTTGAAGCATGAGGACGGACATTGATGTGCGGGAAGTGAGAACGGGAATAATTATTCACTAATGGAAACGGAATTACGCTTTTCTTTTTGTTTCACACAAGGAATATTTAGGAACTGGATTATAGTTGTTTAATCGACACTAACAGTAGCTACCAAGGTTGCAGGGGACTGATTCAATTATTTTGCTCTGTTTATTTCCCTTTCTCTTTCTAGTTCTATATTCTCTTTGAGTTGCCGTTACTATGTTGTCCATACGCCAATCTTTTAGAATTAAATAAATTACACGTATAATGAAAGGAGACAGGAAAGGATTCGCAGTATATTAGGTTTGGTCCTATAACTAACAAATTAAACCCAATTATTTCTTCCAGCCACATGCTGTCTCCTTCCATCAACAGTACAGCTAGCGAATAAAAGCGCAAGATGTGGAAAGGGACAAACGTGAAGATGAGCTAGATGATTACTAGGCATGAGTGGGTCTAGGCTCGCGCTATTGAAGACACAACAACAAAAAAAAATTTCAACATTCTCGCATAATACAAACTATATGTTTCAGATATAGCGTGGATGATGGTGTTGATCTGACACAAACACTCTGCTTTCAGGTAAATTCACTGTTGACGCCCCGAATCAAAAAAAAAAATTATATATACATAAAGAAAAAAAAACGAACAAAATGGAAAATACAAACAGCTCAGTTGATGCTGACAGATGATCTATGCGATGGAATTTTATCCTAATTTTTTTTTTTTTTAATTTTTAATGCTGACTTTGATTTTGATTGAATCAATAAGTTTAGTTTGGAATGAAGGACGGAGTATTTCTCCTTTATTGTTTGCATTAAAATAAACAGATAATTTATCTTTTGTTATTGTTATTGTTAATATTGCATTCAATTAGTATACCGTTAAGAGAATACTTCGCCTTTGTGCCTTCATAATGGCATTATTATACCCTGTGCAAGTCCAAATCGACGATCGCTAGTGATTCTCTGGGCGTAGAAGTGGGCCACATAATTAAAATGTAGTGCGAAGAATAGAGACGGGAAGCGAAATACCCAAAAAAAAAAAAAAAGATGGAACAAAAGTACACGACTAACATTCTGATCAGATTTTATTTACGTGTCTCAATTTTTTTTTCTTTTTTTATTTTTTTACACTTTTGCACGACATCTCTGTCTGTCTCTCGCTCTTTCTCTTTATCACTTTGATTTCTCCCATTCATTTGTTCTATTTTTATTATTCATTCAAAATCCATGTTGTAGTGTGGCATTGCTACAAGTAGCATATCTCTATTTGTCAATTCTTTATTGTGATTTATGGAGAAGAATTGGAAGCGCTAAATAATTAATGTTGCAAGTGTTGTGTTTTACTGTTTATGAAATAAGTAACTGACAGACACGCAATCAGTAAGAGAGTATCAGAAAGAGAACCCCTACGCATGATACAGATAAAATATTCTATGCTATTTTAGCCTTTGAACGCCAATTTCGTTAGTAAATTCATGCAAAAGGGCAAGGTGATTATATCACAAAGAGTGAAAATAGATTGTAAAAAAAAAGAAAAAGGAAAAGAGACTGTGTTAGAGTAATAATAAAAAAAATTCCCAACGCCATTTACGTTTACGTCGACTTATAAATTTTTACACCACAAACAAAAAAACAAATAAATAAACAATGGAATTTTCTTTTCCCTTACTCTCTCTTAACTATTCACTACTGCATAGTTTGTATCAGTTTAAGTTTTTGCTTTTGCATTTGCTTTTGCTTTGTTTTATTTTTCTTCCCTTTCATTTTACACTGCCAATTCCAATTTCATTCTCATTCTCATTCTCATTCTTTTCGTTTCTATTTTCACTTTCACTTTCCTCCTCAATTTATTATCAACAACATCAATATTCTTCACACATCCTCCCTTGTGAATACCCTTACCTCTCCTTCTAAATTATTACTAGGAAGAGCTCCCTCTCTAATCCTTATCATCCAATTATTTACTTTCTGACAGTCTGTTTATTTCGCACAAGCAAACTAGATTGTTCCAGTCCACTCCTTTATTCCCCCTTCCCCTTCACGTCATTTTAATTCGTATACCAAAACCCATCATCATTACCACAGGTCCCTTTCCACTTGTATTACACTTTCCATATCATCAAACTTACATTGTATACCACATTTCATCATATAATACTATTCAGTAATAATGGGTTTTTCGCTTTCTAATTTCACTGGTGATCCATTCGCCATATCAACCATCTCCTTTGGTATAATATCCTGGGTGGTAGCCCTTGCTGGTGCAGCCTCCTCTAATCAAAGCAGCTTTCCTCATTTCAGTTGGTGGGGTATTGCTTATCAAATAGTTATCATTCTCATAATATTCGTGTTGTACGCCAACAACAACATAGAGTTGTACAAATTCACCTTGGTCGGTTTGGTGTCTATAGCATTTGTCTACACCACAAACACTACCAACAACTTGATCTATAATTCCAACTCCTCAGGTAACCTTTGTTGTGCCGCCGGTTGTATCTTGTTAAGTATTTTGAACTTGATCTGGATCTTGTATTTCGGAGGTCATCCAGAATCTCCAACTAACCAATTTATTGACTCGTTCAGTATTAAAAACCACGGTCATGAACATTTGGGTAACACTAATCCTGTCCACAAAGCAGAGGTTCAAGCTTATGACGATATGGGTGCTAATAACCAAGACTATCGTAGATATGTTTCCCCGGTTAATATCCCACAAGGTCCTCAAGATTCTGTCAGACTTGGAAGTCAAAACAACACTCCACAAGGTAATCCAAACACTGTCTTACAACCACAAAACATTACTGGTTCCACTCTCCATACTCCACAAGGCAATGTCAACAACAGTAACAATAACAATAACACCAATAATTACATGGCATCTTCCCATTTGAACGGCTTGGAAAATTTCAGTTCTCAAGACGTACCGGGAAGTGGCGCCACTGGAAGAGACTTGACAAACAATAGTGCCAGTAATAAACGCAACACCATATATACCGATTCAGAAACTGGTACAGGAATAACATTCAGATACAAAGCCAAGGCATTGTACAGTTATGATGCTAATCCAGATGATATCAATGAAATCTCCTTTGTCAAAGATGAAATCTTGGAAGTTGATGACATAGATGGTAAATGGTGGCAAGCAAGAAGAGCCAACGGACAAGTTGGTATTTGTCCTTCAAATTACGTTAAATTGTTAGATACATAAGAGGAAAATTCAGTGGATTTTTCAGTTTCTATTCTGTTCTGTTCTATTTTTTTATGTTTATTCTTATTATTGTGATTTTATATTTTTGTCTTTTTATTAGAAAATAAGGGTGCTTTTGTTATTTTTTTTTTATCTTACATATATATCGGTTTTTATTATTCTGGTAGACTATCTTTTTTTTATTATTCATATTTGTTGTAGGTTAAATAGTTTTAGAGTAATAGCAATAGCAAGGTTTATTTCTTATTGTACTGAAGTATTTGTCTCTAAACAATCTATTCATCACTATGGAAAACCGTCAAAGGAGTCCAATCTGGGTTAATCACTCTCTTAACGCCAATCTTCTTGTATAAATCATCAATCTTCTTACCATCTTCATCATTCAACTTAACAACTTCAAAATTGGACACGATACGACTAGGGGTAACTGATTTTGGCAAAACCACCACACCTCTCCAAATTGACCAAGAAATCAAAATTGTAGCACTAGAAACACCATATTTCTTTCCAATTGAAATCAAGTCTTCATTAGCTAACAATGGAGAATTAGTCGAACCCAAAGGACTGTAAGCTTCCAATACAATTCCTTTCGAAGTGTTATATTCCAATAATTTATGTTGAGGTAATTGTGGATGCAATTCGACTTGATTAACAGCTGGAACCACGGTTGTGGTATCAGCATTTAACAATTTCTCCAAATTAACAATATCGAAATTTGACACCCCAATAGATTTAGCACCATGACCAACCAATTCTTGAACTTTGGCCCAAGTACGAATGAAATCCCAATCATGAACAATATCCCTAAATCCATTTGGCAAGGTAGGGAATTTCTTATCGTTTCCATGTGGGTTCAAGGCAATTGGCCAATGGATCAAATACAAATCAACATAATCCACTCCTAATCTTTTCAAACTTTCATCCAATCCCTTTCTTGGTTCCTTGTGAAAGGTACTCCATAATTTGGTTGTAATGTAGATTTCTTCACGAGCGATCCCACTGTCTTTAATAGCACGACCAATACTTTCTTCATTCCCGTAAGCAGCTGCGGTGTCAATGTGACGATATCCAATTTTCAAAGCCTCAAGAACAGCATTGTATACTTCGTCAGGATTGGATTGCCATGTACCTAATCCTAAAGCAGGAATTGAATTGCCGTCGTTTAATTTGAAATTTGGAATTGACATTACTTGTAATTGGAAGTAGTTAGTAAGAGTTTAATGAACTGATTCAAGTATTGCGAAAGATGATATATATATCAGGGGCTGGTACATTTGTGGTTATTTATACTAGTTCGTTAAATTGGCTTTAAATATTGGGGGAACTCCACAGTCGTGGGTGGATCAAAGTGTGGAGGCACACAAAATTCGGATCGATTGATATTTTTATTGTGGATAATTAAACATTTAAGTTTGGTGTTCGGAGTAATTGAATTACAATGGGGGGGGTTCCCTTACGAAGTAAATTCATTCAGACTCTATTCTGCCGTTGAGGGGGGTAGTTTAATCAATTACAAAAAAACAAAAACCTAGTCAAGCAATTTTATCTGTGTATCTGTAGATAAAAATCCAATTGTGTGACTCAAAGAGTAACTAAACGAGAAGCGGAGTTTGAAGCCTGTTGAAAAATATGGAATTAGGGGGGGGGGAGTTTGTTGACCGGCATTGTTACTCTTCAAGTAAGTAATTATCAAGAGAAAGTAAATGGGACCACGCCGAGAATGTTTAAAAATATTATTATTACTATTATTATCTACTCTTCTAATGATTGTAGTCTATGTTGTAACCCTTCTAGCCAATCTTTATCAATTCCATCCATTGCTAAATCCTCAGGAACAATTACTCTATCGCATGTAATACTTATAGATTTAATTCCAGTCATTCTTATAAGCCTACCTTCTATCCCACTTACAGTTCTGGTCAATCTATCATCATCACTAATAGCACCATCAATAGTGGAAATAGCATCTTGGTCAATACTACGCTTCTCAACCTTCTCCTCTTCATCCTTGGTTCTTGTCCTGCCAACTTCTGCTGGAGTCCACCAATATACTGGATATCGTCTAATAATATTCCCTGTAATACAAGCCACTGCAATCATTAATACACTCGATATCAATTGCACGGGTAAATACCACCAGCTCATTTCTCTTATTTGCGCATCAACACTGGGTAATATTGCTGATGCTCCAGCTGGGGGATGTATACAATTCCCAATCGACATAACTACACTTGATACAGCAACGCTTAACGCTCCACTTGCCCAATAATGCTGTTGACCTACTTCGCTTAAACTAAATAATTTCTGTATTCCCATACCTATGGCAGCAGCAATGAAATGGCCAACTAAAATATTTCTAGGTTGTGCAACCGGGACTTGACTGGCATTAAGACATAATATTGCGGTAGCTCCATATGATGCTAGTATCATAGGGGCATGATGATAAGTGGTGAATACATTAGGACTTTTGAATATTCCCTCTAGTAATGCAACTCCTGCAAATGACCCAAGTAAAATTTCTATCCAGATATAATAATCAGGCATGGGACGTACATTGTGAGATCCAAGAAATCGTGCTATTGGTTTCGGAAGTTTTGAGACCCTATTTTGGGGGATATATGGATTAAGAATGTTATCCACGGTAAATTTAAATACCATGCAGATTGAAGGGTTTGTAACGGATGAGAGTGTGAGATAGATACTGTAACAGTCTTGGATCTAATTGTTTGATCACAGAAATGGTAGCATTTAAGGTTGACACTTTAAACCTATGTTGCAAAAGGTTATTGATGGTGTGAAAAATTGTCGGAGATGGTAGATGCAGCCAAGGAAAAATTTGGCCGATAGACTTTGGTCCCCTTTTATATCACAAACTTTAAGCGCGACATCACGAGAATCTCCCGATAGCCGATACCCAACAAATAACGTAAATAATTAAATATTAATAAATGTCTATTTGATTCATACATCAAAGTGTATGAATATATGTTAAAAATCTCCCAACCTTAAAGCTTCAATTTGGAAAATGCATCATTGGTTTCTCGATAGCAACATTGGTACCATTTTTATTCATGGCAATGACAACAAGGATGCAGGGGTTGACGGCTCCCCAGGCCATGGTAACTATATCATAAATCCCACCAATGTTAGAATAGCGGTGCTGGGTTCATGCTCCGGAGTTGTTATATCACAATTTATAAAGCAAGCGGAAAAGTCAATGTTCGTTCCGGGTCGGTAATAAGAAACGGTGTCTGGTAGTGATTGCGACTCTAGATCCGGGAAAAAAATGTATTTACAAACAACTCATAATTGGTAAATGAAGTACAATAGCAAAATAGACCAATTATGAATTGCTTCTTCTCTCTTGTATCTCGTCAAAGAAATATTGAGCAAAAATGGTGTGATTAAAGTAATAGATTAAATTTTTGCAGCCATAATTTGTTGAAAATTTTTATTACATTCATTTACATGAACAATACGTGACAATTTCAAAGGACAAATATAGATTTTGAAATAATATATTATAAACAGATATATAAATATATATCTAATTACCGAAAAAAATATGAAATACCTTGAAATATGAATCAAAAAAAAAATTGAAGACCGAAATCATAAATAGATAAAAAAAAAAAGAAAATATAAACTTTTTGCAATTACGTAGAAAACATTAGCAACGTAAAATCAGCAACCCAATGGAACTTACCATTTACTTGTACGGTAACACAACTAAATTAATTTGCTTGCTCTCGTCAGTGATTGGTTTATCATAAATTTTATAAACACCATTATTACCAACAGCAGAATTCCAGAATTTAATACTACCATTCAATGCCAAATAGTTAACACCTTTAACGGAAACAATAGAAAAGCCTTTGCTATATAATGCATCAGGTTGCACTGGATTATCGAATTGGAATTGGTGATTGGCGACAATTTCTCCAATACGACCTTTTTGATCTTTAAGAACTCCACATTCTAAAGTAAACCAATATGGTGTTGTGTTTTGTGGTGGTTTGTGATAGTAATCATTGGACCCATCTCTTTTTACAACCACTTCAGTTTCAGAGGATGTTGGTTCATCTGTTACCGAAGGTTCTTCTGTAACTGATGATTCTTCTGTAACTGACAGTTCTTCTGTAACTGATGATTCTTCTGTAACTGATGACTCCTCTGTAACTGACGATTCTTCTGTAACTGACAGCTCTTCAGTAGATTCTTCACTTAAACTAGATTCACTCAAACTTGACTCTTCTTCGCTAGAAGCAATAACCGTAGTAGTATTGTATTGAGTAGTAGTTGTTGTAGTTGTGGTAGTACTTGGGGTACATTCAGTAGAAGTAGTATATTTAATTGGATATTGCTTGTAATTACCATATTGTAATTGACCATCATTAAGTTCATAAACAATATCATAATATTTATCATTGTTGTATTCTTTAACAGCTAAATAAAATTTCCCATCATATGAAGAATTACCATATTTTCCATTACTTGGACATTTACCATCATCGAATTTACCATCATCATGTCCATCTTGGGGAACATAGCTGGATTTTGTAATTGTTAAAATAGTTAATATTAAAATAGTGATAATCATTTTTGCTTAGTTTGTTGAAATGAAACAAAACAGAAAAGGAAGAGAGTAATAATGGAAGGTATTTTTTTTTTTTTACAACCATGAATCAAAGGCAAATTCCACCTGTATTTATAGTTTTTATTATATAGATATACATGTATTTGAAGAAATTAAGGGATTTGTTTACTTCTAATTCTTTTTCTAAAAAAAAAATTGGTTGTAAGAATTTTGGTCTGGGCTGTGATTTGGTTGCCAAAAAAAAATTTTGTAAAACTACAATACAAAAACGTTCTTTAACCTGAATATTACTCTAAGGACAGGCTATATCAACTAGGCTATGCTAGGTGAGTTCTATGATTATCCTTCTTTTCCTTATTTTTCCAATACCATTCACTTATTGATGATCTAGCGATAGTATGAAGATCCTTGTTGTCTGCCGTGCACAGGTTTGAATAAGGCAAAAAAAAATTGACAACCAAAATCTTCAAAATATTCCAAACATTTCTCGGCAAACATTTGGTCGCCAAATTTTTATTAAAAACACGGTGTAAAATATTTCCTTTAACTCTATATATTAAACCCAACCTAAAGCTATTTTACACAGTAAACAAGTATATAATCAAAAAAAAAAGATTCAAAAGGAGAGAAAAAAGCAATCTCTATATATGAATATATATATCTATATATATGAATGTTGAAACCAAAACGTAAGACCCCTTTAGATGTGACACACGCACATCTAAGCATAATCAGGAGTTCTTCTTGGATTAATACTTGCTGGTTTTCTCAAGCTTTTCAAATCTTGTAAATTCTTAGCAGTGATAGATTTATCGTCGCCATCACGCGTCAGTAATGTTGGTCTATTAGTAACTCCCATGGACAATCTTCTTCTAATTTCATCCTTCATCTCTCTACTGTTGCCACCACCACTATTGAATCCGTTGTTAGCAGTAACTGAATAACTCAATGTTCTTGACTTCAGTGATGGTGGTGCAGTAGGAACAACAGAATATTTACGTTCTCTAAACACAACTCCAACTTCCTTAACATTCTTTTGGTGTTCTGGTTCTGCTTTAACAAACCAATCTAAATTCTCATCATATTCGTACATGGTATAATCAGTACCATATGGTTTCAGCTCCAAACAGTATAATGTGTGTAAAGGCACATCCAATTCTCCAATGGCTGATTTATCAAGGTTCAAAAAATAAGCCAATAAAATACGTGAAACAACACGATGTGATACAATCAACAAGTGATCGGTAGTTCTTTCAACTTCGGCAATCAATGGACGCAATCTGGTCAAAACATCCAAATACGACTCTCCACCAACACCAGGGTATCTGTAACTTAATTTATTCTTTAATCTTGCTTCAAACTCCTTTGGATATTTACTTTGGATTTCTTCGTAGGTCATACCTTCATATTTCCCTCCACCTAATTCGTTCAACATTCTCAATTGCTTCACAGAAAACAATTGATCGTTGAAATATTGACCAGTTTCTATAGCACGGGAAAGCATTGATGTCCAGACACAGAAATTTGGCTCGCTAGGAATGGAATCTAAAGTAGCCACATCATCTTCATTAAAAATAGAATTATATTTCAACTCTAATCTTGTGGAGAATCTTTCTAATTGTTGCTTTCTGAACTCTTGACGTTGGAATTCCATAAATTGGGTTAAAGCTTTCGAGAACTTGATACCTCTCTTAGTCAAATGAGCATCTCCACCGATTCTTCCTGTCAAGTTATCCGTACTTTCACCATGACGAGTGATCCAAATTTGACGTTCACACAAGTTGAAATTAAGCAAAAAGTAGATGGTTTGGGATGAAAGGAAGCCTTTGATGTTATAACTGACAACTTTCTTCCCAACATCAATCATTTTAACATATTGGAATCCAGGTACTTTCTCTTCTTCTTCATCAATAGTTTCGTACGCTTTCTCATAATTATGTAAACGACCAACGAAATCATTTAATGCCACTTTAGGATCCATATCTTTATAATCGGGACCACTCAACTTTAATCTGATATTCGATTCGATGATATTTGGATCACTACAAATACTCTCCAAAAATAAGACTTGCAATTCACCGTTGGAACGGTCCTGGATCTTCTTTAATATTCTTCTTCTTCTGGTTTTGGTGGAATTGGTGGCATCAAAAATACCAACCGATCCAGTACCTTTAATTACATAATCCAACAACTGGTCCAAAGTATCCATGGCCCATTTTTCACGCAATTGTGTACTAGCCTTATTATCAGGATTGAAAAATGCAGCATCGTGTTGTTGCGGGGATCTTGCCTCGGTTGGTGATCTTGTGTCGGTTGGAGTATTATTATCAGGTAAAGGTTGAGCTTCTGGTCCAGCGTTTAACTTGTCTTTTCTTCTGGTATTACCGACATTGAACACACGGCAATCATGTTGCAACCAATTTAAGTATCTTGTTAACTTGTTGGTGATGTACGATTTACCTCTGGCTGGCAATCCAACCATAACAATTACCAATTTGGATCCCACATCCATCGAGGCAATCTTACCATCTGGGGACGTCTTGGAAGACGTTTGACCTGGAATGTTTAACGTGTAGGCCTTTCTTGCAGATGGTGGGGGTTTTGTCATTAAAAGATTCTTTAATTTCTCCACAGACGGAGTTTTCTCAAACTCTTCCTTCATGTAATCGGGAACATCTTTCAACAAATGATCTTTTATGTTTTTGGCCATGACTAATCCTTTTGATTTATCACCATCTTCTGAGGAAATAGTGAGTACTGAACTCATGGGACTGAGCAGGTTAGATTGATCATTGACAACAACTTGTGGTGGTGATCTTGACGGGACGGAGCGCAGTGGACCCGCTGCCCCGGAACCCGGAGCTAACAGGTGGTTATGGTCCCCCATAATTTTTCTTGCGGCATACAGAGCTGCTGCTTTTCTAGACAGCGGGGATGATGGCTCAGGGGCCGATGACGTATGTTTGTGAACTTGCGGTTCCTCCTCTTGTTCTTCTTGTTCTTGATTCTTGCCGACTTCGGATAAGTTCAAATGTGAGATATTTTTCGTTTTACTCAAATTAGGGGTTGGGTGGTCTTCCTTGTTGCTTGAGTCGCATTCTTCTTCTTCAATACGATTGATATCTCTTTGTGGTTCGTAATCTTCGTCTTCATGCTCGTCTTCATCTTCATCTTCAGATTGCTCTCTTGTCATCGGTGACCCCATAATAGACACTATAGGTGTGTCGGTAGGAGGACGTTTGTTGAATGCTGGCAAATATGAGTTCACAGAATTATTGGAATCGCTAGGCTCCAACAATTGGGAATCCAATGACTTGGACAATGCCAATTTCTCACCTCCATATTGATTGTACTTATAACGCATACCAGATGGTTTTTTCTTTTTCAGTTTCAGTTTCAATGACACGCTAGAACTATTTGGCGATAACGCGTTTGGTGACGGAGTCATGCTCCCCGCAGTAAATTTGACATTGTTCTTACGCAATATCGGGGTATGAGAGCGATCAAGTTGCTCTGTTTGTTGCAGTTGTGATTGTGGTTGTGGCTGCGGTGATTGTTGATTCTTCAAGCCTCCAAAATTCGGTTCTCGTAAAAACACCTCACGTGAGTCTTGCTGAGCCAATGATGTTCCACATTCTTCCTCCTGCTCTACTCCTTCTCTTTCTTCTTCTTCCACGTCGTATTCATCATCACTATATATTTCATTCTCTGAGTTGTCAGATGCACTAGATGATAAAAATACTTGGGAGGTGTTTCCAGAAGCAAGATTGGAAAAAGAAACTCTTTTATGGGCAGCCCTGGCCCTGCTCAAGACACCAACACTGATAGAATTTGACTTGACACGACAACGTGTAGGAGGATATGGTATTGAGGATGTAGAGGACGATGACGAGGAGTTGGAGGTTTGTTGTGGAAGGTGGTGCTCGTTTTCATGTTGATGCTGTGGCGGTGGTGGACGATGAGGTGATGGAGGGACAGGTGTCTTGAAATTCGCTGCTATCAAGTTACGAATTGATTCATGAGTAGGTTGTCCCTGCTGTATAATTGAATTTGTAGAAGATGGTGATGTATTTTTTGATGAATTTGTCATTGAAGATGACATGGGTGAAAAAAAATTGTTGTAATCTCTGGAATAGTCGTTAATTAGTCACTGGGTAGCAAAAAAAAATTAACCACGATTCTAAATAATAACAGGGTAATGAACAAGGGAAATTTTTCAAATTAATGAAATGAAGTAAATAGTATCCTTTTTCTTTTATAATCTTTGATCTAATGACAGGAGTTGTAATTAATTCGAGGAAAAATAAAAAGGAATTAGTATTAAGGGTGTATAAGATTTTAGGATGAATTGGAAAGTTGATGATCACAATTATTCCTATAACTTTAAAAGAGAAAAAGCAAAGCAGAATCCCGAAAAAAAAAATCGCCTTCCGGTCAGTTTCATTAGTGTTTCTTTTTTAAGGCAACACGGGAGTTGTAGAGAGTAACGGTGAATACTTATTAAGGAGATGCGATAATAATAACCCAGGAGATCGGGTATTGATCACTTCTCTATAACGATAAGATAAATCATACAATGAAGGTTTATTATTTGTTGGTATTCTCTTATCTGGCTAATCACACATAAGACCTATATTGACTGTAGTACAGCAAACTACATTCTCTCTCTTTTAATCTCGGACTTTTTTTATCCGCCTACAGAAGAAAAAATAGAGAACAATACACCACTTAAAAATATTCACACACCACACACACACACACAAACCCACTTCTCCCCCATCCAATCCCCCAGGTGCCCACACCAAGAAAAAAAATACGGGATTGGTTGTTGTAGAGATAGCACCATATAAACCCACGTTTTTTTTTATATATTCAAGGATAACTATAATGCTGAATAGGGGCACTTCACTTTGATCTATATTTTCCAGTATATATGAGGACTTATCATTTGTATTTATGTAGATCAATAATTCTTTTTTAATCTTTTTCGTGCACCTTGGTGGGAAGGTTAGAAAACTGAACAAAAAGGCGGATTGCATTGGTTCAGAAATAGTAATTGAGTTTAAAACTGTATCCAAAATAGCTTAATATGTGTCATGTCATGAGTAGAAAATGTTTAACGCTATCGTTTTTTTTTTGTTCATTTTTGTTCATTTTCATTGTGAATTTTCATCATTTTTTTTTTTTTTTTTGCAACTACGTTTGATTCAGGGACCAATAAAGAATCCGTTACATCGTGACGATACAACATATGAGAATTTGTTTCAAAAGACGTTCATGGTCCTGAATGCATCTTGTCTTAATAAATTCTGAATCAAGCTTTCCCCTGAAAATTTGCAATAATATGCTATAATGATAATAATAACAACCATAATTAGACAATACTTGAGGTTAAAATTGCAAAAAAAATAGAACATATTCCTAATTCAATTTTCCTATCTTAAACTGAAAATACAAATATGGAAAGAATGATTTGTAGAATTTCAGACTTTTACAATTTCCAATCTCCTATTTTTTTATTTTGTCTTTTCATATTTCACTTGCAAACACTTTGAACAACTCGTGAAACAATTGAACTTTTATTGTGCATGATGAGTTTAGGACGTCACACATCAACGCATACCCTGGGTAGAGGTGCATTCAACTTGAGTGATAGTAGTCATAAAGTGGTAGCGGTACTCTGTAGTGATTTCATATGACGTTGGGCATAAATACCTCGGAATACCGACAAATTCAAATATGCTACGATCTCACACATCCCATTAGCATAAGGTATATTGCACCATTTATATTCCCACTCACCCCACAGCTACTATATCAGCTCACTCACACGTTTGTTTGATACAGGGAAAAATTGTTTAAGCTTTTGGGTTAAGCTTTTGCGTAGGACCAGAACAAAGAATTCGACCGGAAGATTTGCAATATTTCTATACCCATTCACACACACCCCCAATGCACAAAGTTATTTTCTTCTAATTCTTTGTCCTATTCTAATTCTTATTATTATTTTATTTTTTTACTTCCCCATGCAGAAACCATTTTATCAGTCAAGATCCTCGTACGTTTTATTTCACCACGATGACACAAAAAAATATACTCGCATCAAGCGCAAACCATCACCAGGAATATACAACTATATAGCAATTTACAATGAGATGAAATCAGATGAATATTGTAACAACAACCGATCGAAACCAATCTACATAGAGAGAAAAGAAAATAAATGAAACGAAAGCCAGTAAAATTGCTTTTTTGCCAATGTTTTTTTCTGCCCTTCTGAAATACTACACTATGTACATAGTGATGGAATTTTCTATGCGAGTTCCATGATTTCAATCGATCAACCAATCAACCAATATGCCAACCAACTGAATTGTGAAATACCGAGCATATCTACGAACAAGACTCTACAACAAAAGAGAATATGAGTTGTCAATAGTTAGTCTCTTCTCATTTGCAATCCGGTTCCATTATTATATTCGGACTTAAATTTACCCTTATTACATCTAAAAGCAGTATGATGTTCTTGTCATCCTCTCACTCAATCATTTTCTTTCAAACAGTAATATTATGAATGAATAAATGCAAGAATAGGAGAAGAAGTTGAGTTCATGACGCAAATCTTCTGTATGTGGTATATTTGTTGAAGGAAACAGTGGTGTTCTGCTCTTTTTTTTTATTTTCAATTGATTTCATTATTCTTATTTTTTTTATTTTATTTTATTTTGCCATTATTCGGACAAGGCTCGACGAATTGCCAGTAATTGGGTGATTTTTTTTTTGTTTAATATTTAGTACTTTGCAAATTATGCTTTTACTTTTGCGAATGCCATTTCTGCCGATTATATGGTGACACAAAATACAATGATTAACTGATTGTTCGAGAGAGCGAGAACGAGAGTTAGAAGCTGGCTTTAGTGGGTTTTTTTTAGTATACCGGGAATTAGAACGGTTATTGTTTTTTCGGTCTAATAGTAATAATATAACCAAAGTGAATAGTGCATCTCGAAGCAATAGTCAAGTACTTCAGTTAACTCCGGATGGGTTTGAGTTAGTTGAAAGAATGGGTGGTGATATAAGCTGTTCGAGACATGCAGAAATTAATGAGAGCTAAACAACAAAAAAAAAGATGATTTTGGAATTAAACCTAGAACTGCGCAAAAGTTGTTCTATTTTCATATTTCTCCATACATTAAAAATAAAGTATGAGGATTCAAATTTTGTGTTCAAACATTTTCACAAAATATTCCTGACCTCATGCGCACGTACCCAGTAGTATGTGAATGTACGATCGGTAAATAACTAAATATAGTCTGGCTTATTAATAAAGCATATCAAGAGAATTTGTACACGAGGAGACTCAGAACGAGAACGAGGCAAGCACACATTCATAGTCTCCGAGAGTGTGCGAGATTGGGTTGGGTAAAAACTAAAGACAAGTACAACCGATACACCACATGACACTATTGAGATTCGTACTCTTGTTCAATAAGATTTTAACGAGGGCTCAACTAGATAGTGAATTTCATGTTACATATGATTTGAAGTTAAAGATACTAAGGACAAACTGAATTGACAATTTCTTCTTTGACCTTTAGTCTTTATTCAATACATGTATTGGTTGCCTTGAAAAAGTACAATAATTTAGGTAAATCATGGATTGCATTTGCAACTACTTGAGAACGGACATAGCACCTGAACAAGGCATACAGAGGAGGCTAGCAGCAGCAACAGCAGTAGGAGAAGTTGATTAGAGTTAATCTGATGGTGAAGAGAACAATGGGCGGCAGATTGTGAAAATGTGAAAAAGGTCGTGCATAAAAGCAACAAACTTACTTTGAGTATATATTTTTCAGTTTCTTTTTTTCTTGTTCTTGGGAGATAAAAAAAAAATTAAAAAATTCAATTAACTAAATAAATAAATAAAAAAACCCACCAATTAATCCGTGGTGCATAATTGAATGCACTTATTTTGCGTGGGCAAGTACACTACCCAAACTAAGAAAACACAACCCAGATAACCACACCACACCTCGCTCAAAGAAAAGAAAGTGGTACAAAGACAAAACGCACCCACCTACTTTACACTACAAAATTAAAATAATCTCAACAATTTGGGGTAGTAATTATTATGATTCACCTTATTTCATATTTCACTTATCAATCAATTCCCCCCCAATGGGATGTATTAGATGTAGTATAAGTAATAGTAGTAACTGTAATTACAAATCATAAATATCATTACCTGTTCTATTTGCTCGGTAGTAAAAAACAAAATAAAACAAAAAAAGAGGCGGGACAAAAAGAAAAAGAAAAAGAAAAAGAAAATTACTAGCACCAAATAAATAAAAAAAAAGCTTCCGGTATATGTGCATATTGTTATATAAAATAATATAATAGCTTTACATTTACATTTACACTTACATTTACTTTCACTCTTACATATTTACATTAACATTTACATTTACACTATATAAATAAATCACAATTTACAATTTACAATTTGATACCGAAAAGAAAATAAAAGAAAGAAAAAAAAAATCCAAATTTCCAACTATTTCAAGAATATCTTTTTTTTTTCTTCTTTACTTCACTTAATCACATAAAGATTATATTGTACTTTTCTTTTTCTTTTCTTTCTTGATAAGTTCCATTTTTTTTTTTGAATAATCTTTCTTGTTCAAATTGCTTTCACTTGTTTCGACAAATTGCTTCTAGATTGTATCTTCAATTCAATCAACTTCAACCTCGTTCCCCTCCAATTACAATCTCAATCACAATCCCAACTACAACTACATCTGGTACAGTTCATACACTACAGTCGCCCCACGCACGTTTAGTCACATTTTTTTTTGTTTAATCAAGTTCGATTCAATAGCCTTTTTTTTAGTATTTTTATTACTATCGAAACGTATTCATATTCCATATACCCACAAAAGAATCCCAGATTGTTGGAAAGAGAAGAAAGAATGTCACTGGACTTCCCACCATTGTTTGAGAATACCACTAGTTCATTTTTCAACAATCAAATGTTGAACGGAAACCCGCCAAATTCTGGCTCAAACGGCACTAGCTACACCGCCACAGCCAACAATGGCGACCCTATGGACATCCTATCCATCCCTGAATCATTCCAATTAAATGACGAAATATTCTTCAACGCCTCCCAATTCGATACCCCGTTACCAGGCGATAATGGCATATTCCAACAACAACAGCTGCAACAGCAACAACAACAGTTGCACCAATACCAAAACCAACAGTCAAATGGATACATCGACAGTGCCAGCACTATCCGTTCTTTTGAAAGTGAACTAATCAGCAACATGTCATCCAACTCGTTGAATACTTACTTCACGGGACAAAATACCGCGTCTTCTTCCTCGTCGCTGTCTTTTTCTTCGGGTTCGGCAAATAACCAGAACGTGGTCGTAAGTTCTACTACTCCAAAAGTACCTGCAACACCACAGCCTCCGTTTGCCCATCATGGAAGAAACAACTCCACTTCAGTTCCAATCGACCAGTTGACATTGTTGACTTTGAGAACTCCAACTACTGCTAAGCCGGTCAATAACCAATTACAACAAAACCAGTTGAATGGTTTGCAACAACCAAATTTTGAGAATTTTTCACCAACATCTGGTATTCCACCGCAACAGCAACCACAACAGCAAATTCAACAATTACAACAACTACAACCGGTACTACCACAATCTCAACAGCAACCACAACAACCGATTGCACAAGGTCAATTGAGTCAAGGTTTCCAACCTGGTTTGGCAAACAATGTTAATGTTGATGCTGGTACAATCGCTGCTGCAGTGGCAGCAGCTGCCGCAACAGAAAATAACACCGACGCGGACACTATTATTGAAGAAGGAACAATCAATCCCCGTCAGTTGTTCAACAACAAGTTGGGTACATCGGCCAGTTCTCCAAGTTTGTCAACTTTGTTTTCCAGTGGAAAGGGTACCGTTAATGTTCCTATTTCCGCTGCTTCTCAAACACCATCACAGGTGCAAGGTCAAGCTCAAGGTCAAATGCTTTCGCAACAGCAACAACTTCAGCAACCTCAACAGCTACAGCAGCCACCCCAATTACAACCTCAACAGCAGCAACAGGAACAACCAATGGTACAACAAGTTGATCTGAATCTTCTACAGAATCAGGCGGGAATTTCACCACAACGTGTCAAGCACATGCGTAGTAGTTCATCTCCACAATTTGATTTCAAAGTTAATGATGAATTCTCAAATGCAATTTCTACTTGGTTTAGTAATAATGCTCCAGAAAGAATGGAAGAAGAAGCTCAACGTTTGTTTGTGAATCCAAGTGGTATACTTAAAAATAACAAGAGCAGAACCCATTCCTATTCTAGTGGAATGATGCATTCTAGTCGAGGACCAAGTAGAAGAAACTCGGTTCAATTGTTAAGTAACGGCGGTGCTATAGTCACCAATGGATTACCTCATTCATTACAGAATTCACCTATTGCATTGTCTGCAGGTCATTTTGAAAACATCAACGAAGAAAATGATGCTATTGCAATCGGTTCTACCCCAATGGCAACCATCAATGACAACAGTGTGAATACCAGCAATGGACCCGAGCAAAAGAAAAAGAGAAGGAAGAGTTCTGTGAATATTACTTCCATCGACGGTGCTGTGCCATTACCTGATTCACCGTCTATTTCTCCTACTACTTCCAACACGGTGAAGGAAGAAACTCCAAAGAAACCATCCACCACCAAACTGGAAAGAAAGAAGTCATCCCATACGGTGACAGTTACACCAAATGCACAAGGGGCATTCCCATGTAACGAATGTGATAAACAGTTCAAACGTTCCGAACACTTGAAGAGACATCAACGTTCAGTTCATTCAAACGATCGTCCTTTCCCATGTAAGTATTGTGAGAAAAAGTTTAGCAGATCGGATAATTTGGCACAACATTTGAAAACACATACTAAACTTGATGCAAATGGTAATCCAACCATTGTTTATGGTAACCCAAGCAACCATGGTAGAAGAGAGAAGAAGAAATCGTTATAATAGAGAGGAATGAGAGAACGGAAGAGTGGTTTTTGTTGATTATCTTTTATTTTTTTTTTTTATTATTCATCTAGATGATGAATAGTTTTGATTTTTGTCTTTTGATTTTTTGTTATTTTGATTTTATTTTGATTTTGGTTTTTGTTTATTTGGTAAATAGTTTTTGATTTTTATTGGAACTGTGGTTTGTTTATAAGTTTTTTTTGCTTTTGCTTTTGATTTTGATTTTAAAGTTGATTTTTTTATTGGAGTTCACTCGTTCGTTCTTTTTTTTTATATTCAAATGATGATTCTAGTTTGTTTTATTTTCTCGACTACTATTTTTTATTTAGTTTTTTTTTTCTAACAATTAGTTTATATATAACAATTCTATTGACTTTGATTTTGCATAATGTTTGTCTGCCAACTCTCTTGTATTGAATTTAATTGTATTATTTCAATCTCTATTCCGGTTTAATTTCATTTGCAGCAAACCCATTCGAAACGATCTGTTGCCCAATCAGAAAAACAAAAAATAATTGCACCGCAAGAGAGAGAGAGAGAATAAAACCAAAGAAAAAAAAAATAAAAAACTGTAGTCAAACTCTTTACAACCCCGAAGACTACAACCAATTAACTAGAAAAGATGCAAAGCTCAATAAGAAGAATGGCAGCTAATCCATGGGCCAAAAGAGATGCTTGGAGATACCAAGGACAATTTTCCAGATTCAATAGATTTAAGAATGCTTTCCCAGGTTTAGGTATAGCTACTGTTGCCTTTGCATTGTACTGTGGGTATGAACAATTAGTCTTGAAGAAAGATGATCACCACGAAGAACACCATTAGAGAAAGAGAAAGAGAAACAGAAAGACTCAGAGGTAGTGCAACAGGTTAGACATCCTCCAATAAATCAAATTCAAATTCAAAATGCCGTTATAATGATCTAAATAAATACCTTATTTATATACATATTCGAAACTTGTTTTTCTTTGCTTACAAGGAAACAAACAGACAAACAAACAAATAAACCAAACTAAAATGTATTATTTATTCTATTTACAGTATGAATATTTCTTAAGCGGGGAGGGGGGTTGAGTTACTAAAGGGAAGTAGAGAAATTTGATTATTTATCCTCTACATTTTCCGGCTCATTTGACAGACCATTCTCCATCATTAACTCTTCGAAAATTGAGGTCTTGGCTTTTTCTTCTTCCATTATAGAACCAACTGGAGCACTTGATCTAGACATATTAGCTTCCAAAACTCTAGTCTTCTCTTCAGCAAGTTTAGTCCAAACATCGATATATTCTTGTTCTTTAGCCACATTCCAATCGATATTGCTACTAGCAAAGACTGCCCCGTACATTGTGCTTTCTTCTCTAGCAACATGACTTTCCATTTCTTCCATCATTCTCAATTTATAAAACTCAAATCTGGCAGTATCATATGCTTTGAATCGGTTCCAACCAGGTTTATTTTGATGTAACCATAACGTACGTTGAACCACGGATTCACCGTCTAATGGTTTGTGCAATTGTAACATACGACTCCAATCACATTTCTTGTTATCTTCACCTGAATTTTCAATCAAGTTCTTTGGACGGGCCAATTCCCAAGGATGTTGTTGGTAAAAGACCTTACGTAAGGCATCTTCTTCAAATCTCAATTTAGGAATTCTGTGGATCTCGTTATTTCTTGATTTAAGGTCAGATTTAGATTCACGAGTTTTATAAGTTTCTCCAGTACCATCTATCTTGATTGCTTTGGTATTTCTATAAACTTTTTTTGGCTTTTGGTGAGCTACTTTGATCAAGTTGTGAGTTGGTGGATGTTTGGCAACAATGTCAAACCAAGCTGGTTTTTCTTTCAATAAACCAGATCTTAAGTTTGCTGATGCACGTTGCAACACATTGACTGCTTCTGTTTGAATCTTCATCTCTGGGGAGGGGAGGGGGAGTTGGTCTAACTTGGTTTGGTTGAGTACTTGGTGATTTATGGTTCGGGAAAAAAAAAATTTTTTTCTTTCTTTCTCGCTATTACTGGTGCTACTATTAGCACCTTAGTGAATACTGGGATCTGAAAAAAAAAATATATGTATAGATGAAGAACATTTAGTTGCAATATCAGATTTTCCAGATGGGAAGAAGACCATAATTATTCAGATGAGCATACCACGACGATATAGTTTCATTCCAAATAGGAACCTACTTCAAACCTCAATAAATCGTTTTATCCAACGAGTGAAAAACGAACAATCCCGACATTCTGGTGCATTATTAAAATGTATCGATTCACTAATAGACAGATATCAACCCATCTTGCTTGAAAAATTCAATATCAGTCCAAACATATCGGATCAATATCAACTACAGCAAGAAATATGGGACAATTTAAAGAAAAGAAATTCAGACTCAACAGATTCAGCTCCTGAACAGAGACAAAAATTAATGCAAAATAATAAAGTTACATATTCTAAACAGTATCGGGCTTTCATCCGAGAGTTGTACCCTATCAACACGAACCGTAAACAAAAAGTGTTTGATTCAGAAGTGAAATATTTTGATTTGGTCAATAATTCTAGGAAGTATCTAACTGTGAGACATGACGAGTTGTACAAGCGATACCTCGACTTGCCATCGCCAGCTCCACAATTTATGAAATCAGAAGATTTGGAAGCATTGATTAGAAAGTTTCTTCTCAACAAAAAAGGCTATGCCAATCATAATGTTATAGAAGGGTGTGTGTTTCATGACAATGTCGAAGGTGCAATTACAGCTATCAATCGTCAGAATGACAAAAGACTGATATACAACGAGATGTGTGCTAAAATAATCATGGATCTTAATAATGCAAATCTACCTGTCAAAAGAATAGAGAAAATTCGTATGCTTTATTTATCATTTTTCAAAGATCGTGAAGATATAATTGCGTTTGTGAACAATGAAAAAGCGTTGGATTACCCCGAGTTCAAATGGCTGGATTATGAAATGATCATCAAACTGTTTGGTCAACATAGTTCTATTTTGGAAACGTTGTTGTTCTTGGCCACTAGACATGATAATTTTGATATAATAAAGGCTATACTACCGAAAGTTGGACTTGGCGAAATAATCAAGACCCCGAATATTGACCCATCAGATGCTAAAATGCGTGACATTTCCTTGAACCAATTGTTGGGGTATTTCGCGTTCCACATTGAGAGACCAGAATACGACGTGTATTTAAAGAACACGCTTGACTACATAACGGAAAGCGTCCCCGTGTTGAAGACAGATACGGTCAACACTATTATTAAGTTGTTGATTGATCTCGGTTGTCAAAAGGAAGCGCAATTACTATTCGAACAAGCATTTTTCCAAGATTTTTCAAATCCAGACAACAGTACAGAAAACTCCGAAACCATAAGTTACAAGAGATTCACACCTGAAGATGCGATAATAAACACTGAGTGGTTGAGTATCTATGAGAAATTGAAATCCATAACAAATGACCAAGAAATAATCTATAAATTAGTGCCGACAGAAACTTCGTTCATGTCATTCTTTAATGAATATTGCAAATATTCCGGTTCTTCGGAAATCAAACAAATGATCACTATAATGGATAAACATGCTAAGCAACCATTGAGCACGAGAATATATACAAGAATTTTTGCGGGATTTATAAAAAGAGCCGGACAACCAGGTTGGACATTGGATGAATTTGTGGAATTAATGACCAGACTAATTAATGATGTCGACAAGAGTGACAAAACTTCAACCTACTTGAAAAGGTTGATGGAGGACTTGGATATAAACGTTTTGAGTGGTAATACAAGGAGAACAACAGAATACAACACACCAGATGTGTATGAGAATGTGCTTGTGCTAAAATTGAATAGTTTGTTGATGGATACAATATTCAAAGGCTTGGAAGCTTTGTTGCATAATCAAACAGCCGAGAATGAAGATTACGAGGAAGCCCTAAATAGTTTGAAGGGCTTGCAGAGAAAGAGGGTTTATATGCTCAAGAGTTGCGAGCATCAGGATGATGTTGCATCGATCTATACCGCTGGCAAAAATCGTACCGTCAATGCTGCAGTGTTGCTTGGTATATATTCTATCATATCACGATTCTGACTTAGTATGCAGTCTAATAGAAATAAAATATTTATTCCTTAAATGTACATAATAATATAACGATTGTCTCACTTCAATAAATAAACAAATGAATAAACAAACAAATAAAAAAACAAATGAATAACACGAAAATAACTGTCTAGATCAATCTATGTCGCTTACTCTATTTCAGTTGGGATTTGGCAGTCGTTCCAGAAAGTCTTTGGTGTTGCAACCATGCTCTCGAAAACCAACAAGACGATTAACAAAATAGTCACCAATCCCATCAACAAAGTTGAGTTTAACTCCGCAAAACTCAACATAACAATACCAACCCCAATAGGAACTCTCAAGGCAATTCTCAAGTTCTTTGGCAAGTGGTGGGCACCCTTTGGATCTTTGCTTTTTTCGACGAATCCTAATACAAACATACTGATCAACGAAACTGCAATACCACCAGTATAGAAGAACGACAACGCATACATGTTCTTTTCTCCCCCTTCCTCTTCCGCTCTTACACCGATTCTAATTTCCGACCTGCCACGTTCCGACAAAGTTCCGTGATTGCCACCACTATTGTGATGCAATTTACGGGTGCTCGAAATATCCAGCGAGGCCAAATCTCCTCCTGCATCCGCAGCCAACACCAAGGCGGCTATTAAAGGGACATGTGCATATATCCAAGTCATGGCCGTCCAAGCACTGTTACGCAAGGGGTGAACCGCTTTCATGGCGGTGGATCCGTAGTTGTACAACCAGAATAACGTATAAGCGTTGGCCAAGAGGAAGAGGCCCCGAGCAAATTTAGCAGTGAACCCAATACCCAATTCCCCTGGAGCAACAACTTTGTACAAGAATTCCCCGATGGCAATGGTGACAAACACGGCAAATCTTTCCACTTCGTGTTCGATGTTCAATGCGGTTGATGTGGTCAATCCCAATAGCTTCTTGGTCCACGGATGGTAGGCGATGACAAAGCAGACCTGCTCCAAGAACAAGAACCCAAATGCAAGACCTATCTTGACCCTGACAGGAACAAAAATAACGGCGATCCAAGCCAACGAGGTCACGAGGATGGTTGCTGCGTACAATCGTGATTGTGCTCGGTGCTCGGGAATGAAGAACGAGTAAACAAACAAACTGGCTGCCAAAGATAACCGACAGATGATATAGGGAACAACAGTCACCGCACCCCCACTCGCACTGTCTAACATTGCATAATGACTGTTGACGTATAGCGTCAATAATGCCAAGATCCAGAAAATATACAACTTTTGAGTAAAATCTTCATTGTAATAATAATTTGTGAAGTCCTTGATGTCTGCCCACACAACCCATGCAGGCATAAAAAATAATACATACTTCAACAATGCAACACCACTAGCGTCTTCACTTGCCTCACCAGCCAAATTTGCTATTATACCAACATATAGCAAGTCCAAGAATAACTCGGTTTTGGAAGACGTTCTTTCCCCTTTGGTACGGTACAACACACCATCCTTGAAGAAATTTAAAGCATGTGGACGCTTGAACCAGTAGTTTTGCTTGGGGGGCTTGATGTATTGGAATTGGATATCGCCAAATCTACGGATAAATTCGTCTTCTTCATCGCTATCCGCTAATTCTCTATCGACGATTGGTAATTCGCTTTCCAACTCTTGCTGTTCATCTGCGGAAAGCTGCTGGAACTCGTTGTTTGAGAGGGTGGACGACGTGCCGTCGGGGTATTTGTTCATGTTGTTTGCAGTCATGGCTCTTCGCTGGATTACGGCCATGTCAACAAACGAAAACGTCAAAAAAAAAAAGCAATAGTATGTGTCGTTGAAGGAAGAGGCTAATCACGTGAACGTGAACAGGTAACACAATAGCATATGTGGCTTTTTGTGTCTGAACTCAACTACTGAGTCTGCTGTGATTGTGTACGGCCATATCCATCTTGGTCTTAGAGGCCGATGTTTACCTAGTTCTTATCCGCTATTGCTTGGCACAGTCTTTTATTGAAGCTGTACCTAGGTTGCACCTTGCCAAGAGAGTTGCTTATAAGTTTATCGTCGATGCGTGAAGAATTAGTGCTGGCTATACAATACTGCGAACATACTCAGAGAAATGACTGAACCAGGAACGATGTGAGTTTTGTCTCCGGAGAGCATAAATAGTTTCAGGCTTGTCTAATAACAAGTTAGACGTCTTGCTAGGTAGAGATGGCACCTGATGAAGGGGACTTAAACATGAATTGGAACTGTTTATTGTCGTGATAAGCTTAGCAGTTGCGTCACTAAAGGATACAAAATGAGAGTGAGAAGAGGTGATGGTCGGTAGAATTGGTATATATATATGTTTCTACCTGCCAGGTCTCACTATGGAGGTCACTGATATGCTTATATTATGATGACTGAAGCAACTTCTTGTTCTTCTTGAACAAGTAAGATCGTGTACTTGGCACAATTATTCTTTTCCCATTTCTAGTATGTAACAGTGAGGGGATCTTGAGGGTAGGCTACAGTAGAGAGTGCTGTGAAAAATAATAAAATGGGCTTGTATTCCAACGAAGTAGCCACCGAGACGAGGCTTTAGATTTCAGAAATTCGCCACGCTCGATACATCACCTCTCTTGCAGCAAATTGTAAAAGAAAAGACAAGAGCCCACAAATGATGTTCGATGGTGAAAATAAACAGTATAATACGAGAGGAAAGTGGAATATTGTTATTTAGATGTAGACATGACTGACCAATTTAGAATTAGTCAGCATATTGGAAGCTCCCTTTCAACCATAGATTCCTCCTCCGTTTCTCCTCTTTTGCCAAGAAAATATATGGCCTTACAGATAATGGTCCTCTCGTAAATAGGAAACTGTTGTCAACAATACAAGTAAGATCATTACCAGGCAGTTACTTTCCCACACTTCCGTGTAATAACTAACCTCGGATCAAAAAAATAAACAACCGAATATGAACGAATCGTGGGAACTACGTACATACAATGCTATGAAACAAACCAGACACAGCTACAACCTATCAAGCCACGGTAGTGGGGCGTAATCAGCAGAACATTCTAGAAAAGAAAGCGGCTTAAACTGAACGTATCACAAAAGATATAGGTCGATTCCAAATGACTCATTAAGTAACAAACCTGCCAGGGTACTTGCTGCCGCGACTAAGATCTTTAAAGCTGTACGTGTAAAGACAATAGATTCCGGAGCATATGCTACTATAACAATAGTAGGTATGGCTTCCGCTTGTAAGTTAGGCTCATTTGACTCGTAGATATGATTTTCATTAGTTGTGCAATTGAATTACTCAGCAAAATCTGCAGGGTTGGTTATTGTTGACTCACTTCATTCTCTCACAAAAAGAATGGCTATTACTGTAGAAATTGGACATACGAATCTCCCTGCATTCGAAATATACAACCAATACTTAAGAATAAACACTTTTTTCACCATTTTATTGATTATACTTACACAACCACAAACACCATGTTACCTTCTTCTGACGAACCACAACCGTGTATAGATGACACTTTGGGAACCATTCTCCCATCCTACGATATGTTTACTTCCACGGTAGGGATGCCTCTTGATTCTATTGACCACATTGAAGATGAGGATATTCGCCCTCCCTGTTATAATACCATGCGTAACAACTCCTTTCAATCAGATGCTAGCTCAACCACTGCATCATCGCAAACTTCAGGAGTCTTCAATAACATATCCTTGAGTTCGTCCAGAACTTCCACCGACGCAGAGTCATCATTCCAAGGGGTTGATGAAAATGGAACGTTTATTGTTGCAGATGAAAATACCGGGTATTGGAAAGAAACTGTCTTGGATAACGTTCATAAATTACCAAACATGACATGGGAAAAACATAGAATTTCGGAGGCAGTAAAACTTGAGGTTCGTTTCACTAGGGATATTTGTGAGATTGGTAAGAAACCTGAATTCATAGATCCTTCCGTCGTGGAATTCAATGAAGGAGACTTGTTGAACGGTTACGTGTTGATTGAAAATACCTCAAACACACGTATACCGTTCGACATGTTCTACCTTGTATTTGAAGGAAACTTCATGGTTGCTAACAAATCCAACTTGCTAGAGAAAGTCCCAGTGAAGATTTCCAAATATTTGGAAATGTTTGATTTCAGTGGTAGTTGGAATCTGGCCAATATCAATCGCTTAGTAACAGACGTGAAAAATCCATATATATGTGAAGACATCAGAGATCCAATTGATAATACTGCTCTTTGTTTTGGAGAAAAAAAGTTAATCTATCCGGGAATTACATACAAAAGATTCTTTACCTTCAGACTACCAAACAATCTACTAGACTCGGTGTGCAATGAACATGGATTGTCGAAACACGTGGAATTACCTCCTACCATGGGATTGTCGAGATGGGAAGTGGCTCATTACCCGGAAAGAGCCAAAACCAAGATCAAGGACTTTTCCATGCTCCACACCTCGGTTAGCTATGGGGTCATGGCCAGATTTATTGGTCGAAAATCCACCTGGGAAGCTGATTTCGGTAAGATTGATACCACTGCTGATGAAACCAGAATTGTTAACTCCAAAGGTGATGAATATATCATTTTGAAAGAATTGACCAATCATTTCCGTGTGGTTCAAAAAACTTCTACACCTACAGACAATGAAAGATTGATGAAATTGTTGGAGAATAAATTGATGTATAATAATTTTATTCTGAGAATTAAAGAGAAGATCGATCAAGGAAACGAATTGATCAAGTCAATAGAAAATGGAGACTTTTCGGGAAGTGTTGACATTGGGAAACAACTCACTGAAACTGAAATTGAAATGGCAAAGTGTCGTCAATTGTATAAACCAGATCATATTCGTGATGCAAAATTGAATCCAAATAAAGTGGAATATTATGAAACATTCTTGCCCTTGATTAAAAAATCAATAACTGGAACTAAAGAAATTGGCACTTTACGATTGGCCACCCCAAAGAGAGAATATTGTGTTTGCTATATCCCACCAGTTAGATTCAGACAACATTCAATTGAACAACTTACACCCTCTTGGAAATTAGACATCCCCCTTGAATTATCCATCAAATTACCTTCATTAAATTCCACCAATAATAAACCACCACAACTTCCAACTATCAAAGCCATAACTGCTGAATTTGTCATTTTTACAATCACGTCAGAAAAATATGCCATTCCAATTGAGTTCAATCATGATTTGATATTCAACAAAGTCAACTCTGGGCAATTCCATGACAGTGACAATTTTCTGGTCAATGTCATCACCCCATTCAGAAAATATGCCTCGGAGATGTACCTGATATTTAAGAGGTTGGGTTCGGAGAACTTCAAATTGGAACGCCAATTGGTTGATGATTTGAAAGCAATTACTCAGTTGGATCACCAATCGTTCAACTTGATTATCAAAGACACCAAATTCAATGACAAGCCATTTGGCAAGGATTCCATAGAATGGATCAGGAATCAAGAAACTGCTACTGCGTCGGTTAATATTTCACTCGATTTGAAGAGTATGATGCTTAAAGGAGAACAAATTCCAGATAAATTTGGTAATTCATATGATCGATTCACTTTAGTTCCGGATTTCCAATCGTGTTTTATGAGTAGAATGTACCATATCCGATTGACCGTTCAGTTATCCAATGGAAGCTTTTCAAATATCAAAGTTCCAGTTAGAATTCAGAAAGTTGCATAAAAATTTGATACGTGATAAATAGATAATACACAATTTAGTATTCGTTAGCAATAACAGTAACAATAACAATAACGTGGGGTATGTACGTCAATAGCAATGATATTGAAATTTTCAAAACTCAACACACATGTTCCTGTTCTTCTGAGGAGAAATACGATTCGATTGCTGGTGACTGCAAATTATGGCAATGTAGATCTTGCTTTTCTAAGTGTCGTCAATATTTGATGATTGTTAATCGTGGTGGTGGTGGTCCCATACTATAGCCGATTCGTCCATTCCTCCCCTATTTTTCTCCTGCATGAGGTGCGTTTATTCAAATGGTTATTTTTGTGTCCACGGTGTTGTTTCAGTTGATCAATTTTTTCAAATTTTGTATGTCTTCACAGCCGAGTTGTATTATCCTGATCTTATGACCTAATTGTTTCTGGTGGTCCATTATACCAGTTAAACTGAAATTGTGGTAGTGGTACAGTTGAAGGTTGCACAATGACGAAATTGAAATTTAGCATTGCTCTTTTCCATTGCCCCTTAGAATTTCTGAAACCTGAAATTTGCAGCAACTGTGGAACAGAAGTATACAATATGGGAACGATCCCCCTTCAAAAAAATAGCAAAAACAAAAAGGAAAGCAATAAAGAAAGAAACAGCAATTGCATAACCCTACATTAAACAGCAAAGTTTATTTTGCAGAGTATAGCAACTTTGATACCCTCGTGACGTAACCCCCTTCTGGAAATGAAATATATAAATAGGAATGGAATTTCCTTCTCCAGTTAGCAATTAATTCAACCACACTACAGATATAGACAAATAACTACTACACATCATGGGTTTAACAGATAAATTAAAGAATACCAAAAAGGAAGATTACGATAAGGTTAACACCCAAGCAGGATCCTACTTGGGTGGGAAGGATGGACAAACTGGAACTGATTTAGCTCAAGAGAAATATAAACAATACCAAGCAGGAAAAGCCGGTAACACCACTGCTACAGGCAGCTCAAATCAAACTGGTACCGCTGGTGCACCATATGATTCTAATCAATCTTCAAGCTATGGAGCCAACCAAAGCAATTATGGTTCATCTGGTACAACTGGTCAACAACAGCATTATGGTTCATCTGGTACAACTGGTACAACTGGTCAACAACAACATTATGGTTCTTCTGGTACAACTGGTCAACAACAACATTATGGTTCATCTGGTACAACTGGTCAACAACAACTGCACTATGGCCAATCTTCAACTGGTCAACAACAGCAATATGGCCAATCTTCAACTGGTGCTTATAATAGTCAACAAACCAGTGGTAACTATAACAGCAGCAACACTGCCTACGGATCATCAAATCCTGGTTCTACAACAACAACTGCTGATCACTACACGACCACCACAAACACCAACGCTAACACCAATTTCTCTTCTTCTTCACCATCTACCTATGGACAGAAACACGGAGAATCTACCAAACATCCTGGCCTTGTTTCCAAATTTGAAACTGGTGTTGAACACTTGGATGCAAAGATTGCCAAATTACCTGAAAATTTGCAAAAGGAAGCACATAAAGAATTCCAAAGGGGTTATGAAGACGCTAAGAAGTCATACAAAGCTTAGTGTTGTATATTTTTAATGTATAACGAAGTGCTTGTTTTTAGATAGTTTTTTTTTTAACAATATATAAATAAATAAAATACGTAAACGAATGTACTATGTATGGGGTTTGTAGAATGATGGGAAATGCGTTAGCTATTGCAGTTCTTGTTGTAGTTGATATATTATGAGTTAAGTCGTGTAAGTTGTGAAATACTCAGTTCATGAAAGGAAGACGCTTAGTTTTTCCCAGAACTCATATCGCTATGTATGGTGGTGCCTTTAATTTTTATAGAGTGACATTCTTTTTTTATTTTTTTTTTTCTGTCAGTTTCGCACTTTCACAAGGCATCCGTTGTCCCTCTTTACGCTATTTATATAAGCTGTATTCTGTTGTGTTCTGTTTCATTTTTTCATCCATTGATCTTTGTCATTTGTTTTTTTCTATAATAATTATTTTGGTAATTTTTTTAAGAGCATTGTCGTTGCATGATTTTATGCATTTCATACCACACTTCATACTGTGTGTGTCTACTAACATACTGCCATTATAGCTTTGTTTATTTATAATATATATTATAATTTTGTGTTGTTATATTAATACCTAATGTAGACGTTCATCGATTCTCTTACTAGATGAGCTTATTCCTCTACGCGCTCACTACACGTGTCTCGTTCTACATCTGCTTTATATATAACAAGGTATAACATATATATATATATACATTATCATGTATAAACTAATATAGCTAGATTATTGTATCGTTAGTAGTTAAGTAACATAATCTCACAGGTTATAGGTCCCTTTTGGAACCAAAATATCGTATCCTCAACACTAGCGAGGTTTCTTAGTCCTAAGACTTGACACATTCCAATTAGTCAAACTAGCTGTACCAATTAAGTTTTCCACTAACATCACAGGAATAATCATTTTCATTAATGTAGTGTGATCATAATTTTTTTTTTTTTTTTGTTGAACTCTTTGATTGCTTCTCGTTGCATCAAAATTAACCAAACACGACCAAGTATACTGGCTGTGTAGAGAAAAGATTGTACAACAAATTGCTGCAATATTCCAGATTATTGTGTTACCATGCATTAAGATACAATTAATAGAACCGTGAATGTTCACTCCGCTTCCTTTACTGCTTCTCTTTCTTCTATGCTGCACTCTTCTAATTTTTTATTAACATTTTTGTATGTTTTTACAACCAAATTCTATACACCACTAATGTAAATTACTAAGTTGAACCTCCCCTATCCATTAATTTCTGCACATTCTTCCTCTCATCTACGTCTGCTTGTCTCAAGATCCTTCTCTTATCATTATTAACGCTCAGCATTGCCCCCACTCTCTTCACGATTCATTGACCTTTCAAATCACATTTTTTTTTCTCCTCGCATTTTTTTTTTTCACACCACTTTTTTTTTCTTACCCGCCTTATCCACTACATGTCCATCCCAGATATTACCAACTTTGACATCTTCCCAAACTCAGGTTTCCTTCCTGATAAACTCCCGTTGGAATGTCTCCCACAACTGTATTACCAGCCATGGGAACTCATAGCCAAAAACCTCCCTTCATTAATCCTTACCAAGCGTATTAGACCTGTCATTGACAAACTCCCACTTTTACAAACCACCCACCTTTCCTCAGAGGAAGAGTTCAGAAGGGCTTACCAAGTGTTGGGGTTCATGGCTCATGCTTATATATGGGGTACAGATACCCCCACTGATAAATTACCTTCCCAAATCGCCGAACCTTGGATCGCCGTTGCCAACCATCTTCGACTTCCTGCCATCGGAACTTATGCCAGTCTCTGTCTTTGGAACTTCAAACAAATCATCCCCAGTGATGACATTTGGGACTTGGACAACTTAACCACCATCAACACGTTCACCGGTTCTATTGATGAAAGTTGGTTTTATTTGGTCAGTGTGTATTTCGAACACAAGGGGGCTCTTAGTATCACCACTGGATTAGAAGCAATCAGATGTGCCCAGAACAATGATATCCCCGGTTTGGTGGCCAACTTACAACAACTCGCCGAATCCATCGACATGCTTGGATCTGTGCTCATGAAAATGGAAGAAATGTGTGATCCCCATGTATTCTACTTTCGAATCAGACCGTATTTGGCCGGTTGGAAAAACATGTCTGAAGTTGGCTTGAAGGGGGTGTACTACGGTAATGAAACCACTCCAAGAACATATGCTGGTGGTTCCAACGCTGAATCCTCCCTCATCACTTTCCTTGACATCATCCTTTCAATTAATCATTACCGTACTGGACTGACCTCCCGTGAAATCAACCCATTTATGAATGAAATGAAATCATACATGCCAGGACGTCATCAAGATTTCTTACAAAAAGTCCTGGAAATATCCAACATCCGTGAGTTCGTGCTTGCCAAAAAGGATACCCACCCCGAATTGGTCTTATCCTACGATGCATGCCTAGCCATGTTGAAACTGTTCAGAGATAAACACATCCAAATCGTCACAAGATACATCGTCCTTCAAGGAAAAAAGGTAGACAAAATGGGTTCTTCAGGTACTTTAAGATCAGGTTTGGCAAGAAAAAAGAAACAGGAAAGAGGTACAGGAGGAACATCCCTCTTGCCATTCCTTAAACAATGCAGAGATGAAACAGGTGACCCTGCAGCTGGTAACTGGGGTAAACGTATTCTTACAGACGGGGTCATGAGATTAACCTATTCAAAATCAAATGCAATCAATGAAGACATAGATAAGTAATGCAACAATATGGGAAATGATGAGATATGGTGTAAGACCAACTACCGTGAAAGTAAAATATAGGTCAAAGTTATCTAGTTAGAAACCCGTCCAATGTTGATATATTTTCGTTACCTCTATAAAACCTATAGAAATATCTTAATGTATATGATTGGTTTTATATATATATAGGCTTCTATAAATCGACTGTAACACAATTTATTCTGAAGAGAAATTCATGAGCAATCGTTTCATTGCACAATAGTCTAAATAGAGTAAACTCTACATTGGGTATTAATATAACAACATAAGATATAATATATATTATAAATAAACAAAGCTAGAATGTGAGATCGTTAGTAGACACACACCGTAGGAGTTGCGGGCTCATCCGTCAACTCTCTAAAGATGCGGTTAGACAATATGCTGCTATATTTGGAAAAATTTTTTCACTCGTACTAGGAAGGGATAAAATCCGGTTGTTATCAAACTGTTCAAAAGAGTTGGTAATCAATCGCTTTTTTTTTTTTGACCCCTATTGATTTGGCCCAGAGGATTCGAAAATTCTTCGCGGTTCAAATACTTGAAAAGGAAAAAAAAAAAAACTAGGCACTTTTGTTGGCAAGGAATACATGAGTCGTGCAATTTTGCTAACATATTTTGTAGTTCACACACGCGACTACGATTTACTCGTCGGTTAAATAAAGTAAAAATTCACACTGTTAGTGAAATTGGTCTTTTATACCCTTTTCTCTTCTTTAAGCCTTAAATAGTGTACAAAGAATCAATTTCATTGCTAGAAGAATTAATTTCACCGTTAAAAACCTTGCTTGTCACCATATATAGCGATAGGAGGGTTTTGCGCGAAGTTGTTATGGGAAAAACTAAACGTCTTCTTTTCATGAACTGAGTATTTCGCAACTTACACGACTTACTCATATAATTAAAACAAGCTGAACTTAAACAACCACCAACACGGTTGTTATAACTAAGGTATATTAATGTATATGAATAGTAATAACACATCTTAAGTGTAGTGATGAGGTGAGAACCTTGTATGTTTGATTTAACCTCAAACTAAAGGTACAGTTGATTTCCTATATTCATCATATCCTTTAAATAATCTAAATAATTAACCTATACAGAAACTATATCTCTATTTATACTTAACTTCCAAACCACTTTATTCGTAGTAATTGTATTAAGACACTACAATCAACAATTTCAATTTCAATATCAATTTTATTTATTTATTTATTTATATATATAATGTGAAAAACTATCTAAAAACATATACAACCCTAAGCTTTGTATGACTTCTTCGCGTCTTCATAACCCCTTTGGAATTCTTTATGTGCTTCCTTTTGCAAATTTTCAGGTAATTTGGCAATCTTGTCAACCCATTAGAAACCACTTACAATATACAAACATCTAGCTCATTCGTATAGTTGATTTAAATATATATGCGTTAGCTAGGATTGTGACAGTGCTTCGATAGTTTTCGGTTCTCTCTCTCAGCTCCGACTGACATCACCGAAAGCAACAAACAAAATAATAGCAGAAAATTTGTTCAACCCAAAAAAAAAACAGTTAGCCCATGGCATAGATTATTCAGGGTAATAACAAGACAGACCAAGAAAGAAAGAAACAAGAGCATATTATAACTGTGACGTATAATGGACGGGTGGAGCGAAATATTGAGATTGCCGCCTAGTCTTTTTGCCACAGACAATTTTAACAACCCAGTACCCAAGAATGCATTGATATCATCGTTGCAATTCGATACTGCCCAAAATTTCCTTTGGTGTGGGGACTCCAATGGGTATACTAGATCATTCTCATTGTCTAATGCTTCCATGTATTCCAATTTACAATTGTACCCATACACCAAGTTCCAATCCAATGCCAGTCATCAACCAATCTCACAACTATTGTCCCATAGAGACGGTATACTATCACTACTGACAAATGAGATCAGCTTCACCACCAGACGAGGAATAAACAAGTTACAAGCTAGTGGCAAATTGTTTGGAGATGTCTCTTTTAACAATTTGAGTTCCATGACATTCAACTGCAATTCTTACAATGATGTGGTAGTGGGGACTGACTCGTCGTTGGCAAAATTCGACTTGTATAAACCCAATGTGTTGTCGACATTTGACCATCAAGGAAGCGTGTCCAAATTGAATAATTCAGGAAAGTTCTTGACAATAGCCAACAGTAATGGTTCGCTAGATATTTTCGACCCCATATCCAATTCGACAGTGAAAACATTCTCAGCACATAATGGATTTATATCAGACTTGGATGTCAGGGGTAATTATATTGCTACTTGTGGTTATTCTGTTCGTCCTAAAAGGTATCATCATAACCAAGCACCAGAATATATGGTGGATCCTTTGGTTAACATTTATGACACAAGAATTATGAGGGCCATTTCTCCAATACCATTCCCTACTGGGGCTACATCTGTGAGGTTTCATCCCAAGTTACCCAATATCATAATCATTGGTTCTGTTGTCGGTCAACTACAGTTTGTTGACATATTTGATCAAACAAATGTTAATGTGTATCAAACCAATATAGCACCACCGGTTATGGGGTCAAACAACGGCTCCAAGATACCTAAAATGTCGAATCTAGAAATCAGTGACAGTGGGGATTTCTTGATGTTCAATGATGATAGCGATAGTATTCATTTATGGTCGATCAACCCTTCAAGTAAAGATTTTGTAAATTTCCCAGCACCAATAGAACAACCAGATATAATTGAACAAAACGTTGATTTCATAGGAGTTGATGATAATGTTCCCTTGTCAATTGTTGGTATGCCTTATTATAAAGACTTACTATTATCAAACTATCCTAATGACTTGCGGTTTGTTAAAGAGACTGCAAAGTTGCCAGAGATCATAGATATGGAGTTGATTTTGGAAAGTCAGAAACATCCAGGATCATTTATCCCTTATGATAGATTGAAATATGGACCGGGAAATGTGTATAAGCCTTACCAATCCTTAAAGAGCTCGACAGAGATACTGATTCCCAAATTTATCAGTGAGAGAAAAGATGGAGACGATGAAATATCTTCTAATATCACTGAAGTAATTCCTGATGAAAGTATATTCCAATACAAGAGCAATAACGGAGGATCCAGCAGCGGAAATAAGGTACCAAATTGTTACTCACGTCTACAGATTCAATATTCCAAATTTGGAGTCAAGGATTTTGATTTCAGCTACTATAATAGGACAAACGAATACTGTGGATTGGAAAATCATACTGATAACTCTTACATAAATCCGCTTTTACAATTGTATCGTTTCCAATCGACCATTTACAACCAAACAGTTGATGCGTTATCACATGAGTGGTTGCCTGTGGATGAAGCTATTTTTGCTACCAATCCTGAAGGATCTTCAGTACTGAACGAGTTGGGTTACTTGTTTGACATGATGTATAAAGCCAAGTCTACAAATGTCAACATCTATAATTTGGGTCAAGTTTTGAATCACAACCCCAAGGCTGCCAAATTATTAAACAATAATGAATTGCTTACTTTGAACTCCCAAGAAGTGCGTGATTTGATTATATCGTTTAATAATTTCCTATTGACAAGTTTGAATGAGGACCTTAATTTACAATACCATCGCAGGTTTGGCACTACCGAATTGAAATATGAGATTGAAATTAAAGGAAATGGTACGTCATGTCCAATCCTTGAAAAGCACCAAGGTAGAATGTTGTCGTTGGAATTGATAACACCCCCAGCTAATATGTTGAACAAAATGAGTATTTTAATTAATCCACATTACCAGTCCACCACCAATAGCCTTAACAATATCAGAAAGAATTTGAATATTTTAACGTACTTGGATTACTCAATGAATCAGTTTAAGACCATGTCTTGTCAGCAACATCAACATGTGCATCCACATAATTTAGAAATACGAACAAGCATAGTTGAATTACCTCTGGTGTTATCCATCAACGTAAACTTGACAAATGAGGAGTTCAAAATCATCAATACTTTCAAGCAATGGCTAGTGCCGGAATTCTATGCCCTTAGATCGCCAAACACAAATGGATTCAGTTTCAGAAATATGGACATTGAAGGGCATGGTGAGAAATACGAGTTATTGGGTTATGTATGTGAAATCAATCATCAATCCGACACGGTTAATGGTGCCCATAATTTGGTTTCGTTTGTCAAGATCAAGGATGAGTGGTACTTGTTTAACGATTTCTTGGTCATGCCTATTCCAGAAGAAGAAGTTTTTGATTTACGCTATTCCTGGAAAAAACCGGTAGTTCTCTTCTACCAAAAATCCGACCAACCTGAATTCAAATACTGGGATTCGTTTAAGGGACATGATGCTATTCTCTATCGTGATCATTTTGCTGGAGGTATTAGAAAGACTCATCAAGCTGATTATAAATTATTAACGCTAGAAGAAGCACCGCAACCGGGCACGTTGGTGGCTATTGATGCAGAGTTTGTGATGTTAAAACCTGAACAATTGGAAATACATTATGACGGATATAAGAAATTAATAAAACCTAAACAATTATCCTTGGCAAGAATTTCGGTGTTGCGAGAAAATGGAATACCGTTTATTGACGATTATATTGTTCACACATCGAAAATCTATGATTACTTGACTAGTTTTAGCGGTATTGAAGAAAATGACTTGGATTTGAACCTAAGCACGAAGAACTTGGTAACATTACAAACTGCATACAGAAAATTATGGTTGTTATTGAATTTAGGGGTCATTTTTGTTGGTCATGGGTTGTATAATGATTTCAGAACCATCAATTTGCAAGTGCCACAAGAACAGATTCGCGACACTGCGGTGATCTACTATAAATCAGATTTTAGACGACAATTGAGTTTGAAATTCCTTGCTTACGTGATGTTGAAAGAGAAAGTACAAAAGGGGAATCATGATTCGATTGAAGATGCGAATACTGCATTGATGTTGTATAAGCAATACGTGGAGTTGAGTAGTATCAATGATGATGCATTTGAAGACGCTTTGAATATGATTTATTTTGAAGGTAAACGATTACGTTTTAAAGTACCTGAATAGAAGAGAAAGTATAATAATAATAATAATAATAATAATAAACATTTTATAAATATAATTAACTTGTAATTTTATTTTTAAAAAATCCTCTACTTATAAAAATAAATAAATAAAAATATAAGTATTAATATAAAACCTGTAAACTGTGGGAGAAATCGTCTATCAAAGTAGCATTTTGAATAGAACCGATTTAACATAAAAATTAGGAAAAGAAATAATAATTTCAAACAGTAAATAAAAATAATAGTAAATAAAAACCGAAACGGAGGGTGGGTGTTCCCCTTAACACAAGATTATCAACAGCATTTGATCACTTTTTGGAAAATAGTAATAAAGGATAAATGCTTGTCAAAATCGTACCGGATCATGTTTTCTATCTATAGCAATAATCGAATTAGAATAATCATATGGGTAATAGTAGTAGAGCGAGTAGCAGCAGTAATAATAGTCTATTGTGTTTTATATTTACAATAAGACAGCAGCTAAACCAGCAAGAGCAGCAAAACCGACAGCCATGGAATTGGAGTTAGCAGCGCCTTCATAAGTAGAAACACCAGCGGTGGTACCGTTAGTAGTACCGTTACCAGCGTAAGAAGTGAACAAAGTAGATTGAGCGTAAACAGTTTCTTGAGCTTTAGTAGTGGAGTAAACAGTTGGAGTGGAGGTGATATCAACGTAAGAGACTTCTTCACTGGAAGAAGAAACTTTAGCAGCTGCAGAGGTGGCAACTTCTGGAGTGGCTTCAGAAGAAGCGGTCAATGGGCAGTAGGTGGTGTAGTAAGTTTCAACACCAGAAACAGTGTAAGTGACAACAGATGCAGTTGATTCAACAACGGATTCACCAGCAACGGTAGCTGGTTTAGAAGCGGATTCTTTGGCTTCTTCAGCGGTCAATGGACAGTAGGTGGTGTATTCAGTGACGACGCCAGCGACGGTAACAGTGGCAACTGATGGAATAGCTGGGGAAACGGTAGTGGCACATTTGTTTTCAGAACAAGAAGTGATGGTGACCAAAGTGCTTTCGGTTTCAGTGACGGTGGTGTTGGCAGCAGCGTAAGCGGAGGAAACTAAGGCACCGGCGACGATTAATAAAGATTGGAATTGCATTGCTAATAGTGGTAGTTGTAGTAATAAACGAATGTATAAAAGTTGGGATTAAGAGTTTTGACTAATGAATGAAAGAAAAGGGAACTTAAGAAAAATATCTTCTACCAGGGGAAGGATCGATATATATTTATACCCAAAGAGGATAGTGTTTGAGCATCGTTTTGAAAGGGGGGAATGTACGTATTGACATGAAAAAGTTTTCGTTAATTAAATTTTGACGATATAAACAAAATAAAAGTCTAATTAGTTAGGGACAAAAAAAATAAATAAATAAAAAATATCGATATAATAGAAATATAAGCCTTGTGAGGTATGTTATCGCAGAAGGGACAAAGAGAAACACTCGAACTTGACACAATAATCCCAATTACTAGGACCTTTAAGAACGTATTGATGGTTGTTTCGTGTGGACGTGTGCATAAATTGAGGTGGTATTATAACGTTATGTAATTAGAAGGTGGGTTCTGTGTTAATGATTTGTTATTGTTTTGATATTTATTATTTTTTTTTTTTCGTGTTGCGTTTTTGTTTGGATTCGTTTCGTGTCGCACACAATTGGCACCACAAAAATAAAACTAAATTCTAGGCCCAATGCGATGGCTTTGGCGATGTTTTTGGATTTGGTGTTGGCTTAGTTCGTTTGAGATTTGGCTATTTTCGGTTGCATTTTCTCCCAAGACGATTCAACATTGTTTTATGTTGTGTTGTACTGTATTGTATGGGTAACTGTTTTTGTTTATATTTACCTCCCTACACGAAGTTTACTCGACAATATAAATGTTTACAACGATGCGAGGATGACGAGGCAAAGGTAAGCAGTTGTTTATCGTCAGTCATCTATCATCTACCATCAACTGTCTGTGGCACATGGCCCGTTTTGCCTGTCAAATAAGAATTAGTCGAGAATATCAGCTCATTGGAGAATGATGATCATCAACGCGTCATTTTTTTTTACTTTCTTTCGCGTGCCACTTTTCCACTTTCCCAGTTTCCGGTGCGAGTGGTAATGCTTAGGTAAAAATGTCTTTTTTTTTTAAAGGGGGAAACTTTGCGACACTAAAACGAATTAAAATAAAATGAATATAAACAAACAAGTTTAAACACGTGAAAATTCAAATCTCGAATCAACGCGTCATCTTCAAGTTACTCATGTAGGTACAAGGCGTACCAAAGGAATTACAAGGCGTACTACAGTAGCATCATCTTCTTCTTAACCAACGTCGCCACATCAAACAAACGTCTGAGGACTATTGTTATTCTCTATTGTATACGCTATCAAACTTCTATTTAATCCAACATTAAATTCATTTCCCAATCTCGAATTACACTTATCCAATCATCATTATTCTCGTTCATTCTCTTTCTTCTCCACACTTCGAGCATGATTTGTCTTGCTCCCCAATAACTACCCAAATATTGGGCAATGTCCGCTCCCCATTTTTTAAATTCTAATTGTAACTCCGCAGAAAGTGCCTCGCAACCTGCAATGAAGCCTTGCCAGAACAATGGAATGATACTAGCCTCATTCTTGCTGATCAATTTCTGGATCGAATTCAAATGGTTTAAAGTTTTACTCACCTTGTCTTGCAATTCCCTGGGGTGAACATCTCTGATTAATCGATTATAGTAGATCACTAATGCGTGGTAGAATGATAAGATATGATGATATGTAGCCTGGTGCATTGGTGAATAGAACTTTTTGGTTGAATAATCGTCAATATCTTTCACTTTTTCTTCCTTTTCAAACAATTCCCAATCCAATCTCCAATTCAATAAATCCTGTTCCAATGCATCAACTCGTTGATCAAAATTATCCGGATTATTTTTCTTCATTTCTTTGTGATATAACTTTGTTCTTAGCAATTCGACCGTTTCACTGAAAAGCAAAATCAATGAATTTGGTAAACCATATAATGCATCGGTGGCAAAATTCTCATCATTCTTCATGGTATTGATCAACTTTTTATTGACAAAGGAAGGTGACGTAGTACTAACCCCTTTCGCAGGGGCTGATGCTGGCGTCGGTGACAACGATGATGACGTTGATTGCGATGAAGACTTTCTGCTCTTATTAGAAAATGTGTTATTCACAATGAAATCGATTCTTGCCTTCCCATCACCACCATCTTTATCTTCTCCTAGCTGTGGTTGCAGATTCAGAGGATATTTCCCAGTATTGCCGAATTTATCCCCATTCACATCGTACCCACTACTTGCGTTATCGGTTTCAAAGTCTTCCTTGACACTTTCTAAATCCAAACAAGTAGAATCTTGGATCAACTTCAAACTCAGGAAAATTCTATGCAATATTCTTGCTTTTGATGATAGTTTCTTCTTGTTCTTCATTTTGGCAACAATCACTTTCCCACACCAAGAAATATAAACCCCCGTATCTTGCATCGTACCCCAAACTAAATCAACACTAATCATACTCATAACCGCACATAACACATCTTTATACTTCTCATGTGTTATGCAATATTCTATCCCATTGCTGCTGTTCTTATTGTGAAGTAATTGTTTAACGAATAAACTAGCTTGATTCCTCAAGGCAATTCCAAGGTTCAAATAAAACCTCATTGGTTCTGAATTTTTCGGAAACTTACTTTGCAAATTAAAAGCCAGAACTGCCAATAATGCATTCAACAAGGCATTCTTTGCCGTAGACGTTTGACCCAATGCCAGTAACTCTCCAATCGCCATTAAAGCTCTGGGGAAATAAATTGCCTTCCATGGGTTTTCAGTTAATGGAATGACTGTCATTAAGTCTGCTACTTCCGTAATGTAATAATTTAATAAATACCTAGTCAATGGTTGTACTTGTAATGCATTCACGGGAATTCTAATTTGTGAATCTCTATTGGGCAAGGACAAATCAAACGAAACTTTAATTGGATTCTTAATAATCGACATAATAAACCCTAGTAATTTCCTATCGTTTGTTTGGTCACCATCGACATAATCATTATCGGTGCCTTTAGCATGCAATTGGATTTCTAAATTGTCATTGGACTGATATGGATTGTTGTAGAAGAAATTCGAAAAATTGGAATAGTATGTCTGGTCCATTATGGTATTTGCATTTGCACCGGCCACGGTTGCAGTTGTAGCTGTAGCCGCTGTCGCTGTCGCTCCTCCCCCTTGATTCAAGAGGTTGGTCATTGACATATTATTATTGCTGTTGGTATTGGAATGAGTTGATTGTGGTGTATCTGCAGTAATTGAAAGTTCTGGATGTTGATGTCTGTGAAATAATAAGTTCAAGAAATCCGGGTTATTGAAATCATCTGCGGTAGCCTGGTGTGTATTGGTTGGTGTGTGAACATTACTGTTGAAATTATAGATCATGTCCAAAAATTGTGTATCCAATGCTGCTGCAGTCACCAAAGCAGCATCTTTCAATTCACTGGACAACCAGAACTGATCGTGTGGTGCAACAGTATCAGGCTGTTGTTGGTGTACAGTATTTCTGCCTCCTTGGGTGATACTGTTAGCTGGAGAATTTGCAATAGTTGATGAAGTGGTAGATCCGATATTGCTATAATTCCCTGTACTTTGAAGACTTTCGTTATTTGGATTTAATCCTTGTTTCCTTTTCTTCTTCCTTGGTTGTTGGTGGTCATCGTTATCTATCTCTCTCACCTGACCATCTCCCCGAAACACACCAAATGGTCCTCTCATTTTGGTCAATCCTCGTTGCAGAACTATGGGATCATCTCCCAGTCCATGCAATACAGATAGGTCCAGATCCATATCTTCATATGTCTCATAAGGTTCATCCCAATTCACAAATCCCACTAATCGTCGTTGGAAAAACTCCAGTGTTTTTGAATTCTTGTTATTAGTACTGGTTGTGCTGTCCTTATTATTATTATTATTATTATTGTTACTTCCACTATCACCATCTCTTTCGTTAAACTTAATGGGGTCACTTTTGACATTCCCAGATTTGGTAGGTCGATAGTTTATGGGAAGTGACCATATTAGCTTAATGCCATATCCTCCACATACCACTCCGGCTTTGACACATTTTTCACAATGTGGTCTAGTCAAGTCACATTTTATTTTCCTTGACCTACATGTGAAACATCCTGTGAATGTCTTTGTTCGCTTGATTTTATTTGATGATATTGCCCTTCCCCCTGGTGGTGTGGAACTGGTGGTGGATGGGCTTGTGGGTGGGCTTGACATTGGATTTTTTTTTTTTGGGGCAATACGTTTGTCTCTATTGTTCAATCAAGACCGATGGTCCTACTACTGAGGTTGTTATTTTTTTTCTTCACTGTTCGCTGATGAGTTCTGTTTAAGGAATGAGTTTTCAATTTAATTTTTTTTCTGCTAACATTACAATTAATGCGCTACCAGGTGGTCAGAGCCATCATACTATGTAATATATTGTCTGCTAAAGACGTGATTCCACCAATTCCAAGGATTCTCAATTCCTCTCTCTAACGGTATATTTCGTATCCTTTACTGCTACTCTTTCTTCTATAGTTCCTACGCTTATCAAGCCAATATACGGTTTCAACCCAGGCCTAGTTCCCCTAACGGGGTTCTCAATCTAACATTTATATAGATTTATGTATGTATATATATATATATATATTCGCTTAATAAGCCACGCTGTCTAAGTGACTTTCGTCAAGGTCGTGTTTTATGGTTTCTACATCATTACCTTTATCACGAAGTTCCCAAACCTGCTTAATTCTTTTCAATGTGATCTCCGCGCTAACGGAACCTAAATCGATACAAATGTCAAAGAATTTCGTTATGATGGGACGTTGACTCTTGTCAGTACAATTTATCCCTGCCACCGTTGCGGGCCATTGAATCATCAGAAAACCATGGGGGAATTTCATCGTTAGACAATTCTGCGTGACTTCCACAAAACTAAGAACGGACACTAGTTTAGAAATCAAATCCTGAATATGTGGCAAATCTGGTGGATCCAATAGAATTGATGTAAATATCGTTATTAATCCTGCTAATGCATACACTTGTTGCGAAATGTCCATCCAACTGATGTATATCGTGGTGCCTCTCACAGTGGGAACAGTATCCACGAGATTATACAATTCAGTTATGGGTGTTGAAATGGGACCGTTCAAGAGACATTTTCGGTCAATATAAACCTTTTCATATTGTTGGAAAAATCCCGAGATCAATCTGACATATTCTAATGAGTCACTGGGGATGAAATTCTCGCCAGCTTCTCGTTTCTTGTTTAATAACTTCGATAAATCTCGGAATAAGTAAATCATCTGAATGTTGTACCCACTCATGATATTAAAATTGCCTGCTTGTATCAATCCAAATTGTTCCAATACAGAATTGACAAACTCGTCTTCGAAATTAATCACCGAATCCAAGTCACAATCGGTCTTGATAGTGCCTCCTAGTCGACTACTTGTACCTGCTAGAATCTCGAAATCGGCAAACCAGAGCTTACACAAGGTTAATGTTTTCGACAGTCGGATCTTGTTATTGGTAGCTTTGATTATGATATCCTTAGCACCCTTTAGATGCGGTCTCCAACTTAGCTTTTCTGTCATGGCATTGGATGAAGTTAACAATAAGACTGTAATTAAGATACTTTCGATATTTGATGTCAAGTCATCTTTTACCAGTTTGTCACGATTTTTGCTTAATGCAGGTCCTAGTAATTTCAAACAAGTTGATAAATAAGAAACATAATTTTCATAGTCAGAGTTCTTGTCGGTTTTCTGGAATGATAGTTTGGCACCTTGTGATAATATTGCCGATAATAAAAACGGTTCCTTGGATGCATATACCAATATCACGTCTCGAACCGGGTTGAAATAAGTTCCGGTATTTTTGTCAAATGCTTTGAAGGGGAGGATTTGTGATGCAAATTCATGATAAAATTCCTCGAGGTATCTTCTTTCATCTTCGGTTTTGAGTTTAATGTATTCTAATGGAATATGTCTTGGAATATCATTCGGCTCGTTGGCAGGCGTGTAGTAATTGAACGGGCTGAAAAAGTGCTCATCTAGTATTTCTCCATTACTTTTGTTACTGATGATATCAGGATTGTTATTGGGGACTTTTGCAGTAAACATAATGTCATTAACAATTTTGTTCAAATCACTAGCTAATAAATTCACATCATCGTCGTTATAAAAATCGCCAAGAAGTAGATCATTAGAGTTCTCGTTGGAATTATCAATTATGACATGTGATTGCGTATGCTGCATTAATTGGGAATTCAAATTTTCAATAGTATCATTGTTGATAATATCAAGGACAGTACTTGGGTTCTTCTGGGGAAGTGGTGCAGACAGAGGCTCCACTTGCTCGACATTACTTTTTTCTTTCGTCGCATCTTCCTCTTCCTCTTCCGTTTCTTCTAGTTTATTCTTTTTGATTTCGTTTTTATAATTGAAATTATTTGTCAAATAATCATCATCTAGTTTTAGTCTCCTTTTAACCTGTTTCCCTCCAAAATCTTCTGCCAGGTACATCTGTATAGTCAAAGGTTTGGGAGCCAGTTTCTTCACTTTATTATTACCATTATTACTCGTAACATCCGACAGTGGTGAATTATCCAGTATCTGTATATCGGACAACGCCTTTTTGGAAACACGTAGTACTTTTTCCCCAGGCAATGGATATGAACATTCTTTACCTAGTCTAAGACACGTTGAACAATGTGGTTTGTTTTCGGGACACCTGATTTTCCTCCTTTTGCATTCCTTGCAGCCCCCTCTGCTGTATGTTCTTTTCAGTCTTGATATCGTTCTTGCTGTTTCTGCCATGTTGGTAGGTAGAGCAATTGATACTGGATACTGCCTAATGTATGTTAATGATGTCACCGACATCAATAATTTTTAGCGCGGACGAACAAAAAAAAAAAAACACGAATCGGTCAAACGTGAAAGCGGAATTGATATCCCGATTAGGCCTAAAAGAAGAGAAATGCTATCTGGAACAATTTATGGTTCTGCTTTTCAATTAATAAATACCATTCTAATATATCTTCAAAGCTTTCCATAAATGAGAACACTATATAAGTCCCAATGATATAGTGAATCTGTAACGCGTTTGCTAATTAAGGTAAACATTGGAATAACTGAGAGACGTAGGTTCCATATTTTGTGTTTTCATGAATAGAATGCAAATATTTCGCACTAAAAATTTCAAGAATAGAAATCCAGTACAACAAAATTAGTTGATTTCTCGATTTCGTCAAGATGGTCAATGATTAATAACTTCATCAACAACTTGAAGAACTTTTACAAGGAATTATAATATATAATCAACTAATTACGATTCCAAATATAAATACAGCAAAAACTAAATGTCCTTAGGTCCAACGTGGATGCAATCAAGAAACTTATCACGAAAATCATACAGCTATCTATAAACAGAATTAATCAGATTATGGGCCAATGACTTACGAACGCGTACAAGGAGAATGAATAATCAAATGTCGTGAAATAAATTTTGTATCGTTTTTTGAAAGGAAATTCTTCCAGGTCATGTGACTGGTATCAGAGTAGATTTCCTGTACACAAACCATAGTTCTTGAATTCCGAGCAACCGGATTTTATATCAAATGTAAGTTATTGACACGTGATTTAATATTGACTTAGCCTATATTTCGAAAATAAACGGTCAGCAGTTCCCCCGTACTTGGTTTTTTGGTCCCAAATCTCGCCAAAAAGGCGTGACGGGGTTGGTCCCCTTTTGGAACCATACTCCCTGGCCAAAGGGAGTGAGCGACCGGGTACTTTTCTTTTCCCCGGCTGGTCCTGCGTTTTAGGACCCTACGCCCCCCTTGGCCAAAGGGGAGCTAGACTGGGTATACTTTTGGAAGAGATAGTCAATCCCTCCAACCCAGTCATCTACAGTGCAGGTGGTCTCACTCATTTAAGAGAAACCATACTCCCTGGGTTAGGTGGGGGTCAGTCCGGGATTGAGGTTCCCATGTTATAAGGCTCCCCGAACCCCGGTCTCCTGCATCGGGAGTAGACACACTCAATGGTACTTCATTCCACCGAATTCTCAAAAGGGAACCAAGGCTGAGCGGCTATCCCGATTGAATACAAGAAAGTGGTGACTAATCACTTTCCTGTTGAAGGACCACCGCTGATTCACAACCTGCCTTTAAGAAGTGAATCCTACTCAATGTAGTTCACGGTAACACACTGACGTCCTTCTTTGGGCAGTCCTTCAATAACCCGATTATCTCTTTCAAGGCATTGGAATCGCAATGAGCTCTCAGGAAGGAAATCAAAGGGAATATAATGGATCGTATTGGCGTTTCTTAGGGATTTTCTGGAAGGATAACAAATATTGCTTTGTTTATAGTTTGTGTTGGTATCTGAAACCAGTAAAACTCACACCAAAGATTGTAGCAACTCTATTGATTGATTGATTAATCATTAGCGTTTAACTTATTGGCGATCAATTTGAGGAAACATAATTGATGAATTGATAGAATTAATCGATTAATTGACGTTTGATATGACTAATGTTCATGATTGATCGATATTTTATTGATTGATGTTTGTAATAATTCATGATTGTTGATATGTTATTGATGGAAACCAAAAAAGAAGAGAGAAAAAATTGATATCAAAAAGCATTTTTTTTGGGAGATTTGTTGTCCTTCTATAGTTGTGTATTTTTTTGTTGTAATTTTTTTGCAACCAAGATTTGGTGTATAAGGTTATACATTAAAAAGTAAGAAACAATTAATTGTAGTAATTTTCCATTCACAAAAATTCTGCAATCCATAATAACGACATTCGGAATATATTCCTAAATTCAACGGAGTCTCATCAACCAATAATGATATATATATACATATTCCAGGTAGAAACCTATAGTTTTATCAACCTATGTTCTGAAATTAATCAATCAAACCAGTAGCAATAGAAAAGCCATAGTTCAAGTTCATCATACAAAGCGTATATAACTCACTTTGCCAAATTAATATATACACATTATGTATAATACCTATTAAGTATTGCTATTAATGTTATCACATTCTTTGGCATAAACCAATCTGTTCATACCACGCATATTGCGAAGAGAAATATCTTGCTCATTTAGGGCTGTCGTAAAACGCTATCCGGGTAAATAAATCACGTGCGGAACAAAGAAAAAAAATATCACTATAAAATGAATTGAAGATGAGAAAGAAAAAATTTTCCTCTTCTTATATTTTCTTTTCATTACTTCTTTTTCTTTCTTCATGGATCCCCAAAGCAAAATGCCTTGCAAAACGGGTTTTAGTTGGGGTTAACTTTATTCTATAGATGGTATCTCATCTATTCAGAATATTAATCAATCAACTATGTTTCCTCCTTGAACAAAATACTACATTTGGAATTGGTCAATAGCCATCAACACGAATTTTATTTCCGTCTATCCCATGGGCAATTCAAACATGACTAAGGGAAAGGGAAGATTTATCTTTATTTGAAGGATATATATATTTGAGTATGATGATAGTTAGTGAAACTTCTTTCCAGGTCTGATTTCGACTATGATATATTTCACAGACAATACAATCAAGACAGTGTTTGTCCAGAGTTTATAAACCTTTGGGTTTTTTGGATGAGCTTATACTTGCCAGTATTAATTTACGTTTCTGATTCAAATTTTTATCCTTCATGAGATATTTTCCCTACCTTAATTCGAGCATCATGTTTTTTTTTGCCATGTCGGGAGAGGTAAGGGAATGGAAATTTGAGATGTCAATTTGACCAACACTTTGTTGCTTTTTTGTTCTTTTTTTATATTGTTTTTTTGAAGGGTGAATTTTTACAAATATTGTGATTTGTTTTTCAAAAATATTTTACATATAAAAAAAGAGGGAAAAGTTCATGCAATTGCATCTTTGGTTTTTTTCCATTGAAGATTCATTTTTCTTTCAATTCCAATTGGTATGAAATTTATTTCTTTTCTAATTCTTTTATGGTTGGCGTTGGTATTTGTTTAAGGTGATGAAAATTTTCCTAAACATTCGCAGTTTCCTCGGTAGCATACGACACGAACCTAATCATTGTATGCCGGTGACCGCTGATAGACCTTCCATTGGATGTCTGATTAAACAAACAACCCGATCTTTAAGAATAGAATTGAAATTATATTTCTATACCAGTAGAATGTGATTGTCCCTTTAAGATGGTGTGTATCATCTTTGAGTAATTTTTTTTCTTTTTTTTTTTTTAGCTTTTATAGTTAAAGTAATACATGAAGTATTTATGTGAATTTTTTTTTTTGCAAACTTGTATTGGAAAATCTCTATTAAAGAAAATAACATAACTATTCGATTTGTATGTAAAAATAAACCAAACTATAAAAATATACTAAGCTAAGCTAAGTTAAGTTCAAAGAAAAACTGCAAAATGTAATTTGTAAAACGCAATAATAAAAAAAAAGAAAAAAGCTCATTAACCGTTATTATTTAAAAAAAAGGGGAAAAAATAATATATGTATATATATATCTCATTTTATTTTAAATCTGTACTTGTGCTACAACCATCTTCTCCTCTAACTTTATAATTAGATTTTACCTTTAACATCAGTGTTGGTTAATGGCCATTGGTAAGAACCTGGATCGTTGAAAACATAACCGTGATCGGTCAAATACTTTCTCAATTCTTTTGGACCCTTAGAACCATATGGATAAGTTTCCAATTTGACATTGTTGTCGCCTTCAACAGCTTCCAATAATGGAGTGAAAAGTTTCCAAGCAACTTCTAATTCATCATCTCTGACAAAGTTAGAGTGGTTACCCAAATAACAGTCTCTAATTAAAGCTTCGTAGGCTTCTGGAATCCAGAAATCTTTGGAGTAACGGGTAGCATAAGTCAAATCTAAATCAGTCAAGGAAGTTTCAGTGGAGATACCTGGAATCTTGGAGTTGATCTTCAAATAAATAGCTTCGTTTGGTTGGACTCTAATGACCAATTCGTTTCTTTGGATTTCCTTGAACATACCTTTAGCAACTGGCTTGAATTGAACTCTGATTTCAACCTTACCTTCATCCAAAGCCTTACCAGCTCTCAACACAATTGGAACACCATCCCATCTTTCATTGTGAATGTTGACTCTGAAAGCAGCATAAGTAACGGCTTTGGAGTTTGGAGTAACAGTAGAATCATCCAAGTAACCTGGTTTAGAACCATCTTCGGATTTGGCGTATTGACCCAAAAGGATATCTTTGACATTAATTGTGTCGAAAGCTTTCAAAACCTTGACCTTTTCATCTCTAACTGCTTCTGGATCAAAAGAAACTGGTCTTTCCATTGTCAACAATGTCAAGACTTGCAACAAATGGTTTTGCATAACATCTCTGATGATACCAATGGTGTCAAAGTAACCACCTCTACCTTCGGTACCAAAAGGTTCTTTGAAGGAGATTTGAATGGAGGTGATGTGTTTGTTGTTCCAGATCCCACTGAATAATTCATTACCGAATCTCAAAACCAACAAGTTCTTGACCATTTCTTTGCCCAAATAGTGATCAATTCTGTAAACTTCATCTTCAGTGAACAAAGGAGAGATTTGCTTTTGCAAGACACGGTAGGTTTCCAAATCACGACCAAATGGTTTTTCAATGATGATTCTGAGTTTACCGTCCTTTGGATAGACATTCTTTTTCACTTGTTCACAAACAGTGTGGAAAACAGAAGGAGGCAAGGCCAAGTAGAACAATCTTTCAGGGGTCTTGACCTTGTTTTTAGCTTCGTATTCTTGACAGATGGATTCTAATTTTTGGTAACCGTCGTCGGTGTCGTAAGGGTCGCTAATGTAGGAGCACAAGTTTAAGAAGTCTTGCTTGGTTTTTTCATCACCGCCTTTGAAATGGGAGGAGATTCTGTCTTTGAAATCCTTGTCGGATAAATGGGATCTGGCATAACCAATGATTTGAACTGTGGAAGGCAATTGTTTTTCTCTGAACAATCCAAACAAGGCTGGGAAGGTTTTCTTTTTAGCTAAATCACCAGAAGCACCAAAAACGATGATAGTGACGTTGTCACCAAAAGAATCATAGGACATATTGTGAGTGAGTAAGTGAGGAGGGTAGTGGGGATGAGGGAGGAGGGGGGTAGAAAATTTATATGTGGGTAGTGGTTAAAGGGGGGGGGTCTAGATAGAATTGATAATAATAATTGATACAAATCAATTGATCAACAGCAAGAATAATAAAGATTACAAAAAGAAGAAGAAATAGGATTGAATTTTTTTGGTAATTTTTTTTTTGGGTTGTTTAATGAAGTTTTTATACACCCCAAAGGCAGTTGGCATTTTTTTTTTCTGTCCTTTCTCCGATATGACTTTCAACATTTTTTTATTATTATTATTGCTAATAATATTTAATACTAACAATTAAGTAATAGTAATTGTTATAGTAATTGTAAAATTGCAGGTGCGAAATTTTTCTTTTTTTTTTTTTTTAATTTTTTTGTTTTTGCCCTTCTTTGTAATTTTCGGAATCAAAGGAGAAGTTAAGTTAAGTTAAGTTTAGTTATGTTGTGTTGAGTTTGAGTTAACTCAAAATACAGAATGACCAAATGTCGTTACCAACATACGCCAATACAAAACCACTTGTTCTCATACACTTTCTCTCCCATTCACATCCCAAACTGCCGTGGTTGGATTCCTTTTCTTTTTTTTAGTCTGTAGTTATTGTTTCGTCGTGGTTTTGTCGAGATCCATTAGTCCTATCAAACCTATCAGCCACCCCTCTCTTCGTTTTACTACTTCTCTTCGATTCTCGCTCTCTTCTACCCTCATCCTTTCCACCTATCCTTGGTCCTTAATATTATTTCTTCTCCCCCCTCCCCCTCGCTCCTCCCCTTCGCATTGTGACAAAATTATTTGGCAGATTGTCGCACGGTAAAAGTGTAAGCACTAGAATTACAAAATTATTACTAAATAAACTTCCACCTCATTACAAACCCATTATTAAACATACACATCTATATAGTCGATGTTCACCCCCTAATCCAACTTCCGGTTATTTCATCGTTACATTGCCCCTTTTACTTTTCCTCTTGTATTCCCTCTTCTGTCCTTTCGCTTACAAAACATGCCACTAAAAACAAAACCGTAAGATTTCCTGGATTTCTTTAGTTTGCTCTCTGGATCAAATACCTCGTTTATTACATTACGACTTAACTTCTTCCTCTATTTCCACACAATTATCTAATTTTTCAGTTAGGTTTACGTTTGCATTTGCATTTGCGTTTTCTGTTACTGTTACTGTTACTGACTCATTAACTCAATTTCCGTAATGGAATTAGCGATTCGGCCGGTCGGTCGGTCGGATTTTGTCCGGATTTTGTATTCGCTCTATTTTTTTTTTTTTCGTTATCTAACTCGGTCTAGAACATGCCACCCACAACTATACATAACTGCACGTGATTTTATCTCATACTGTACCGCACCGGAATTAATTACCTTACCCCCGATTCTCAACATTTAATGTTACACTTCTGATCATGCGCATTTGAAAAAATAAAAAAAAAAAAAAAAAGAAAACAAGAAATTCCGGAAAAATATTTAAATATACACAATAATGATAAAAATTAATTTACCAATAACAATAACTTATCTATTAAGAAACTCTCTCTGTTTATAGTTTATTCTTTTTTTTTTATTCATTTTTTGATTTTCGGGGTTTCCAGGTCTAATTACTTACGAGAATTTACGTCATCTTCAATTGCGAATGCAGTTTCAGTTTCAGTTCCTGATCCAGATTCCATTGTAGTTGTACTACTTTCTTGCTTTGTCGATTTATCCGCACTTGATTTCCCACTAGCTTTTGGTGCTTGACTTGCATGTTGATCATTATTATCATCATCATCTTCATCATCACCAATCTTAAACATATCACTTTCATAATCTGGTAAACTTTCTGCATTGAAATCATCAAATAACCGATCTCTAGCTTCGTCATCCCTTCTATCATAATCTCTTTGGTCTAATTGATTTGGACGCAGTGATTGTAATCTTTGATCATTTCTATGTCCTAAATCAAATGAATCACGTTCTTCTTCTTCTTCCTCATCAGAATCACTGTAATCTTCACCTGGTATAATATCAAACTCATATTCATCTCTTCTTCTTCTTCTACGACGTCCACTTCCTGGTGTCTTGTGGTATTTCATTAATAGCAAAACTGCAATGAAACCAACCACAGCAATCGACATAAAGTAAATTCCGGTATGATCAGATGAAGAAACTTTCTTTTTATCGTCATCACCATCTTCTTTGTCTTCACCGTCATTACCTTCCTCTGCTTCGTCATCGTCATCGTGATCTGCGTCATCGCCTTCTCCTTTACCCTTACCCTTACCCTTACTTGCAGCCGAATCAGTTTCCGTTGATTTCGATTCATCCGATGTCGTAGAAGCACCTGCTTCATTGGATGTCGCATTAGTGGTTTCAGGTTTCTTTTCTTCAGTGGTTTCAGGTTTTTGTTCCTCAGTGGTTTCAGGTTTGTTTTCTTCAGTGGAAGTGCTGGAAGAGGTAGTCTCTTGTGGTTTATCGCCACCATTCTCCTTTTCCAACAAGTCACGTCTAACCGCAGCATAATCTTTTTCTAAATCATAGACTTCTGCCTTATCTGCATCAATCGATTCCCCAAAGATTCTAAATTGCCAGTTCTTGAAATTGACAACCACATCATCACCATGGGAATCGTCGGCAAATACTTCAACTTTCCATTCTCCCAAACCTGCTTCACCCCAATGGGCAACAGACATAAATGTCCAATCTTGGAATCCTTTTCCTGATGCATCACTTCTCCTGAATGCTGCCAAATCACTGATAACACCTGTTGGCGAGATGATTCTCATACCAACTCGTCCTCTATAAGATGCTTCAATATTGACTTTAACAGTGATATGTTCAACTCTTTCAATATTCATTACTTTTAAGTCATTTTCAGTTACCGTAACAGATGATTTTATGACTTTGGACTTGTCCTCGGAAATATTGATTGAATCGTTGACATCAATAACATCACTATAATACCAAGCCTGTGGTTTTACATTCTTCCAATTTTTGGCAAAATGAACCATTTTGTAAGCATCGGTCTTACCATAACCATATTTATGAGAATACTTTCTATCCAATGCGGTTGTTTGATAGTTACCATCTTCTTCATTAATCGGAGTGGCACTTAATACAGAGATATATTGTACATCTCTCCAAGTCAAATTTGGATTTGCTGACAATACCAATGAATAAATACCACTTGCCAAAGGAGCAGCAGCTGAAGTACCTCCATGGGTGGCAGAACATTTCTTTTTGATATCAGTGGTATGGATGTGCTCTCCTGATCCAGATGAATAAGTAACAACCATAACTGCTGAGCAAGCTTCGGAATATTCAGGATGCAAACCCTTATAATCAATAGCACCCACAGTAATTGAATAAATAGAGTTGGTATAACCATCGAAATTACAAGAATCCCCAAATCTTCCCCCATTTCCAGAAGCAAACACGTAAAGAGCCCCCTTCTTATCACGACCTTCCTGTATACCTTTGATCATGGCTTTTTTGACAACCAATTCGGGCTCCGACAAAACTTTCCCATTATCAGTAGGACCCCAAGAACAAGAATAAATATCGTTATGATCCAATCCATAAACCATGGCACTAGCTTCGTCTGCTGATGTGATAGGGCCAGACAAGATTCTAATACCACTGACTTGAGATTTCCAAGCCACTCCAACACCACATACATCATTCTTAACGGCGGCGATTTCCCCTGCACATCTAGTACCATGATAATCATCGAATAATCTAGGTAACGGACTTTGACCATCATTGTTGAAATCCCAAGAACCGTCAGCATTGAAATTATCCTTGAGATCGTCACTTTCTGCATCCAAACCATCATCCACAATAGCGGTAACTATTCCTTGTCCCAAGATATCTTCCAACCAGAGACCTGTAGCATTGACGTCATGCCCCGGGTATTTCAAATTGAGTAAATGCCATTGGGCGGTGAATTCAGGATCATGAATATCTAATTTCGATGCAATCTCAGCTAATTTCTGATGTGCTTTATCAGTAGCTTCGTTATTTTGACCGTCATCACGGGATTTTATTATGTTATCCTCGTCTTCATCCATGTGAATAGGAACAGGTATTCTTTTGGAAAGCTTTTTGGGTGGTAACATATGGATAGATTGAACGCTGGAAGTTAAATCATCGTAATGGTTTTCATACCCAACTTCTCTTTTCATCAAGTTGTAATTGTTGGATTTATGGTTCCCCAAAAACGAATTATGTGGATGTCTTTTGTCAACACTGAAAACATAGTGATTGTCCAAAGATGGTAATTGGTGTTCGAAAGAGTAATGGTCCTTGTATTTATGTATGAAATCAATCAATGGTTTCTGAGAATCGGTGGTGTTTAACTCAACTAAGAAGTAGTTTTTGTTCTCATAATCCCTAGCTGGAATGGGGTTTTGTTGGATGGTTGGTGATAATAGATACCCCAATATTAAGATTAGTAGTTTGATAGGTAACATGATATTTAACACTTTCCTGTCTCCCGATTGTTTGTCCTTTTGTATTAGATTCTTCTAATGATATGGATTAAATAAATAAATAAATAGACAATATATCTAATGATGAATATCAGGAAAGATATATATTTAATGATGGGAAATGAAACAGAAAGAAGAGAAATCGGTGGAAAAAGGGTAACTTTTTCTTTTTTTTTTGTTGGTGAAAAATACAATAAAAAAAAAATATATATATATTTGTGGTGGTGTCAAAGGTTAAAGGTAGTCGTGGTAGAGGTAGTTTCGGTGGAGGAAGAGCGTACTAGAATCCTCTCGCCAGGCGCGCGTACGTGTTGAGTTTTTTTGTTCCCTCGGTGCACGCGAAACGGCAAACAGAACACAAAAAAAGAGGCACAGAAAAGTTTTCTTTATTTGTATTATTTTTTTTTTTTCGGTCGACGTGGTATCAAATAAAATTCCCTTCCTTGCCAAATCAGGTAATCAATTATTTTCCCATACACAAATCCATGCTTATACCACACTGAGAACATTGCAACAGGAAATATTAACCTAATATAACATGTGTCAACTTGAGACTCCAACACAATGAAACAGTTTATTTGTTAGACAAACTACTGTTTGTTTGTAACTACAAGAATCACCGTCACTGGAAATGGCACTGGAAATGGAACTAGCACTGGCACTGGCACTGGTACTATCTCTCGTCCCTTCCTTGCGGCCAAAAAAATAAAAAAAAAGAAAGAGCGTTCGAGATGGCAAGGCATAAGCTGGAATGAAATGCACGTACATCAGGTTTCACGGGATCTTAATCCCATGACTTTTTAGGCATGGTCGATCAATAAGCATAAATCGATATTCAATTTTTCAAAGCAGAATGCTTCTGAATCAACATTAAAATAATAATTGAAAAAAATATTTGCAACATTCCAATTTTGTGTGATAATCACAATATTAATAAGCTCCCCGTTTCCTTGTCTCATTTTCCAAATAAATACTTCTCTTCTCATAACACATGTATTACAAATCTATATCAAATCAACCCACAAAGGGTTGCCCATACCCTGTGAGCAATTGCCTGATTTTTTTTTCCTCACTGTTTGTCTGTTATTCAAGCCCTCGTGATTTTAACGTGTAACTGGATGTTAATTCCGACATAATCCCAGTTGATCCGGCCCAATAACCACGCGAAATTTTTTTTTCTTCCCTCCACCAACGGATAATCATTGTTTGCGCCAAAGCAAGAAATAATAACTCCAGTTCACGATATCTAATCCTTTTTTTGTTTTTTTTTTTTGGACATTCCCGAAAAATCAATAGTAACAACAGATACTATGAAAAAGTCTTTCCAAACAACGCTTGTTCTGTTATTTTTCATATTCTCCCTCGTCATGGGTGACGGAGATATGGACATGGATATGGATCAAGAACGTCCTGAATTCCACCCCATCAATGCCGGATCAAAAACTTTCCATTGGATATTAACCTTGTTCACTTTATTGATCTTACCTTCCATAGGTGCCTCATTAGCCTTTGCCAATAGAGTCCATTGGTCGATTCTTTTACAATACATCTCCACGGCGTATAGTGTGGTGGAGTCGTTGTTTTTGGATTTCCCTGATAACGTGGACAACCACGAAAATAGGACTTCCAAAGGTACAAGTTGGTTCCTTAGTATCTTATTGGGCGTGACTATATTTGTCGGTACGTTTATCAATGGAAGTAATTTGGTCATCAATAAGTTCTATCCTAATTTAGCGAAACAATACAATGAGTACGGTTATTCGTACAAAATTTATAAAGTCTTGTCGTTTTTAGTGGTCTTAACAGCATGGGTTAGGGTGTGTATGGCACCTGTGGCATTGTTTGGATTCTGCTATGGGAAACACACTGGTCAATGTATAGCCCACGGGATTATGGGATCGGCTTTCATCTTGTACTCATTCATCTTGTCCGTGATTCTCGTGATTCCTTGGATAAGGAAACACCAATTGCAATCGACCAACAGCAATAGTTTCCATTCACCAGAAATGTACGATTCCACTGTCATGATGATCTGGGGTATTGTCAATACATTCACGGAACATCGATGGGGTCGTGAAGGTTGGAGCATGGGTGATTATCAACATACTGCCATGGGGATCATCTGGTGGGGTGGTGGGTTGTTAGGGATGTATCTTGCCCGTAACAATAATCGTACATTTGTTCCTGCCTTGTTGTTGATTTTCACAGGTTATTCCATGTCGGAGCATAGTCAACATTTGGCTATTTCTACCAAAGTCCATGCATTGTTTGGAATAGCTCTCATGGGAGCCGGTGCAACCAGAATCATCGAGATTCTGTTCTTGTTAAAGGATAAGACATGTGATCCACTGGGTAAGATCCTTTCTTTCCAATATTTTCCTCCATTTTGTTTAACCTTGGGTGGGATTTTGTTCATGGGAGCAACTGAAGAACAATTACAATTGGTGCATGATTTGGGATCTGACCACTCGGCATATATTTTGGTAGTTTCTTCAGCTGCGTTTTTGATCTTCCTTTGGATCCAGTTGTTGATAGTGTTCTACTTGAGATTGGTGGGTTACAATGAAAATGGCGAATTAAACAACCATACCCAGTATCTGAGTGTAGAAACTGAAGAGTTTGAGTTGGGAGATCTAAGTGATGATGATTATGAAACCCAAGAAACCCCATCCGATGAAAGATGAAGAGAATAGACGAGAGGGTTTTATATGTAGATCTAAATTTAAATATATATATCTATTCATAAATGAAAGACGTTGTTACATGAAGATGCATGATTTGCGGCATACCCAAAAGGAGATCGATAACAATTCTTGTGCTGCGCGTGGGTGCAACATCCAATATAGCACAATATAATAATATAATAGAAGAGATAAAAATAGATAATAATAAATTATTTTCGTCCACATCGCGCGCACGCGCACTCAACAATGAACACACAAGGAAAGGCAATCAGAGTAAGAGAAGAAGATTCGTAATTTATTATTTGACTTCCTTTTTCTCTTTCTTTTTCACACCTTTTTCATCACCATCTGTCTTTCTACAGCTTCATTCCTTCAGTCATGGGCTCTAGTAACGAAAGACAAACATTGCTCGGAGGTGACTCCTTGTCTTGTGTGAATAAAAAGAAATCCAACGCCAAAAGAAACTTATCATACTTGCTCAATATCATCACCATCACTATCATTGCATATTTATGCTTCTTCCCAACCCACAACAATAAACAACCAAACCATGACCATAATAAATCTGCCTTAGATCCTCATAAAAAGAAAAACATCATCATGATGGTTACCGACGGTATGGGACCAGCAAGTTTATCCGCCGCAAGATCATTCAGACAGTTCAGGGATGAATTAGCAATCAACGATATCTTGACCCTTGACAAATTCCTTATCGGATCTTCAAGAACCAGATCTTCCAGTAGTTTGGTCACAGATTCTGCTGCCGGAGCTACTGCATTTTCTTGTGCTTTGAAATCCTACAACGGAGCTATCGGTGTTGCTCCAGACAAGACCCCATGTGGTACCATCTTGGAAGCATTGAAATTACAAGGATATTATACTGGGTTAGTGGTCACCACCAGAATCACGGATGCTACTCCTGCTGCGTTTAGTTCCCATGTTGATTACAGATTCCAAGAAGATTTGATTGCTGAACACCAATTAGGGGAATATCCTTTTGGACGTGCGGTTGATCTTATTTTGGGTGGTGGTAGATGCCATTTCTTGCCTGTTTCAAAAGGTGGCTGTCGTGCTGATAATAGAGACTTGATTGAAGAATCTAAAGAAACTTGGCAATACGTTGGCGACAGAAAACTGTTTGACGAGTTAAAGGGAGGTAAAAACGTCAGTTTGCCATTATTAGGGTTATTGGCCAACACTGATATTCCTTATGCCATTGACAGAAATGCTTCCGAATACCCATCTTTGGCCGAGCAAGTCCAAGTTGCCTTGACTGCATTATCAGAAGCCACCAAGGATTCCGAACAAGGGTTCTTCTTGCTCATCGAAGGGTCTAGAATCGATCACGCTGGTCACCACAATGATCCTGCCGCCCAAGTTAGAGAAGTCTTGGCATACGATCAGGCCTTCCAAGAAGTGATTAAGTTTATTGATACCACTAAAGTCGACACCGTTGCCATTTCCACCAGTGATCATGAAACCGGAGGTTTGGTTGTGGCTAGACAAGTGTCAGAAAACTATCCGGATTATTTATGGTATCCAGAAGTTTTATTGAACAGTACCCATTCCGGTGATTATTTATCACACAAGATTGCTGACTTTAAAGAAAAAGGGGACTCCAAGAAACTCACCAACTACATCAAACACGAAATCTTGGAAAAAGACTTAGGTATCAATGATTATACTGAACAAGATGTCAAGGCAATTTTGGCCAAAGTTGATGATCCAGCCAATTTGTTGTATGTTTTGAATAACATTGTTTCTGTTAGGGCCCAAATCGGTTGGACCACACATGGTCACTCAGCCGTGGATGTTAATATCTATGCACACACCAATTCTCCGGCCATTAAAGACAGATTGGCATCTGCCTATGCATACCATGGCTTATCTGGAAATCATGAAAATATTGAAATCGGTGCTTTTATTGAAGCAATCACAGGATCAAGCTTGGGTCGTGTTACTCAATTGATCAAGAACACGGAACATGCACCAAATGCAGACAACAAACAATTCCAGGTTGATGCATTCCATCAAAATATTTAAGGGCTCTCGTTTCTTTTTTATACAGTGTAGGGGAAGAGGCAAATATTAAATAGAATACAGTAGAGAATACGACAAATAAACACCATATTGAACTTTATGCTTGGGATTGGAATTGGAAACCTTTTCCAAACACACACTATACCGAGTGTGTTTTCCTGTTTTCGGAATTGTAAAACCCAGCAGCCTTGCCAGATAGATCGTGCATGGCGACAAAACGAAAATGTAGTAGGAATAAAAGAGAAACTAAAGGAAAATAAAAGAAATAAAAAGAAACAAAAGGCGATACTTTGCATTCCCTGGAAAGAAGCAAAGTGGTTTTTGTGTGATTGTTGTGGTTTTTGTTGTGGTTCGTATTAGGGTTATTCCATGGATATTCAAACAAGACGAAGATTTTGGGAATTCCTGAAAGGTTCCATCTTTCTGCATGTAGCCATGGACTGATGTTAGGGATGCAGTTCCGATTGCTTTGTTTTTAATCTTCTTATCCACCTTTAATATTGACAGCAGATAGTTGCATTCTAGTTTTCCAATTGTTAGCTAGATATTAGCTGTCAGTACAACCAGCCATTAGAGGTACAGATGCTACAGAATAATCTCGAACGGCTCACAAATGCAATAGGCGTTACAATTAGAAATACAGAAGGTTACACGGAAAGTCGGAATGGCAGGACAATGGGCCACCGGGAGGAAAAGGGAAGGCGAAGGAAGCCAAGAATAGGCTAACCACTGGTGAGAGTATCTGGGTATACGATAAAGAGGATATTCATGCACTTTCCATGGAAAAAATTTTCTTCTTTTCTCTTTTCAGCGATCACGAGTGTGAATACCCGCCTGCGTATCAATGCGCTATTTGTTTTCCTGTTCCTAAATATCCCTAATTCGGACTGCGATGAGGCTCATGGTAGCAAATTTTTATCTATCAGGAGCAACGTTTGACCACAAAAGAAACTAAACAATTGGCAGAAACATATCTGATGACTAAAATCAGAAAATACCTCAACTACTATAAATAAGTTGCTCATTCCACCTTTTGGGTGGTCTTACTAGAGTATAGTTTTGCTTTATTTTAACGTTTCATTAATATCCCCAGTTATATTACTTTTTTTTTGCAATTGACATTTTAATAAATCCCCCTTTTGTTTCTTAATTCTTAATTAATATTTCATCAAATACACAACACTCACAACATGTCAATTCACGAAGATAGTTCTGATTCTGAAAGTGTCAGACAGGACTTTAACCCAACTGCCTTCCAACCGGATCTTGAGGCACAATCCATCAACTCCTCCGATACTCAACAATCCGTGAAAACTGGTGACCTACGTTTAAGAATCACCAGAACTGAAACCAAGAAATCCTTGGCTGACTTGGGTATGTCATCATCTATTCCTCACCCAGACATCAATGCTCCACCTGTTGAAAACCCTATTTTCCCAGAAGAATATACCTTGGAAACCACCACTGGTTTAGTCCCTGTTGTCACCTTACAATCCTTAGGTAGAGTTAAAACCATTACCGAAGGTTTAAAAGAAGAAGAAGAGGAAGAAAAAATATCCAAGCTTGAGGGTTTAGATCCGGAAATTGAATTCGTCACTTTCACAGTTGGTGACCCAGAAAACCCTCATAACTGGCCTATGTGGATCAAATGGGTGTATACCATGTTCATTTCCATGTTTGTCATTTCTGCTGCTTACGGTTCAAGTTGTCTATCTGCTGGTCTTTTCACTATTAACAAGAAATATCATGTTTCTACTGAAGTCTCAACCTTGACTGTTTCATTGATGGTTCTTGGTTTCTGTTTCGGGCCATTGATTTGGGCTCCAATGTCCGAACAAGTTGGTAGAAGACCTACCTATTTCATTTCCTTTGGTTTGTATGTCATTTTTAATATCCCTTGTGCTTTGGCTCCTAATCTTGCTGGTTTGATTATATGTCGTTTCTTATGTGGTGTTTTTGCTTCTTCTGCTTTGACAATTGCCGGTGCCAGTTTGGTCGATATCCATAACGAAACTAGAGGTCTTGCCTTGGCGTTCTTTAGTTTCTGTCCATATTCCGGTCCCGTTATCTCTTTGATTACCGGTGGTTTCATTGCTGTTGATACCAAAAGAATGGACTTGTTGGTTTGGGTTAATATGGCTTTTGCCGGTGTCATGTGGATCATCATCAGTTTGATGCCAGAAACATATGCTCCAGTTATTTTGAAAAAGAGAGCCCAAAGATTGAGAAAAGAAACCGGTAACCAAAAGATCATGACCGAACAAGAAGCTACTCCAATGTCCTTCAAAGAAATGGTTAATCAAAATTTGGTCTTGCCATTGAAATTCGTTGTTACTGAACCATTGTTGGATTTGGTCTGTGCTTTCGTTGCCTTGATTTACGCCTACTTGTATGCTTTCTTCTTTGCTTACCCATACATTTTCAATACTTTGTACGGTTACGAAGATGATAAAATCGGTTTGATGTTTATTCCTATTCTTATTGGTGCTTGTTTGGCCGTCAGCACTACCTACTTTTTGGAAATCCAATACGGTAAAATGGTCAAGACAAGAAAACCAGAACCTGAAGATAGATTATGGGGTGCTATGCTTGGTTCTCCATTCCCATGTATTGCCTTGTTTATTTTGGGTGCCACTTCCTACAAACATATCATCTGGGTTGGTCCTGCTTCTTCCGGTATTGCCTTCGGTTACGGTATGGTTTTGATTTACTACTCATTAAATAATTATATCATCGATACTTATGCTAAATTCGCTGCTTCTGCCTTAGCTACCAAAGTCTTCTTGAGATCTGCCGGTGGTGCCGCCTTCCCATTGTTCATCACTCAAATGTACGAAGGTATGGGATTACAATGGGCCAGTTGGTTATTGGCTTTTGTTGCATTAGCTATGGTGTTGATTCCATTTTCTTTCTACAAATTTGGTAAACCACTTAGAATGAAGCTTTGTAAGGAAGATTACTCTGCTCAATTATAGATTTCATTCGTTTTTTTAACTTGTTTGATTTAATTCCTTCCTTACTTTGTGCTTATTCATCATTACATAGCATTCATTTTTTAAATAGACCTTTCTTAATATCATCATTTCATATAATAATATAATACATAAACAATTATTTGATAGACTTCAAGGAAATATAATACGTGTATAAAACTAGCCACAAAAAAAAAAAAAGCTGCCGCTTAGAATAAAGCGAGAGAGATAAATAATATATAAAAAAAAAACTTGATACTGTGGATCGAATTATGCATTTCTCAGGTGTTCACATGAATTGAACTATTTATCCCCAAAAGAATTAATAATGAGAGGTATCTGGCATGGGTTAATAGAAATCGTTTACTTAATTACAATAGTACACTCTATTGATACCATTGTTGCACAACCGTTACAAAATTCATCGTCGTTGTCATCGTCGTCGTCGTCTTCATCGTCGTCGTCTTCTTCTGTTTCGGACCAAGGCAAAGTTGATGATTTTTCACCGATTGCCAATGCAATTCCTGTATTCTTTTTCCCCAACCACACGATAGCAAATTCCAAAGAGCGTGATTTATGGCTTATGCAGTCACCAGCTACACTGTATCCATCGGGAAGAAATCAGGAGCTTGCCAAGAACGATTCTGTTTTGGATGATTGTCATTTCATGTCATTCGAAGAATGGAAAAAACAGAAAATAATAGACTCTAATACCACATCATCTCCTTCTAACCAATCTACAAATACGACAGACAATAAATTGGCAAATTTCGCATCAAATAGCTCCACCGTTGAAAGCACAAACGTGACATTGAGAGAAGCAGATGGAAAACTATACAAGAACAAATTCAATTTTGCATCCGTGGACTGTGCTGCCACCATTGTGAAAACCAATGCCAAAGCTAAGGGAGCATCCGCCATTCTCAAAGAAAACAAAGATTCATACTTGTTGAATGAATGTTCAGTACCGAACAAATACGTCATCATCGAATTATGTCAGGATATCCTTGTGGATCTGGTAGTCATTGGTAATTTCGAGTTTTTTTCATCCATGTTTAAAGATATTAGAGTAAGTGTTAGTGATCGATTCCCAGCACAGGCATGGAAGGAGTTGGGTCTGTTTACAGCAGAGAATATTCGGGATGTTCAAAGTTTCAAGATTCAGAATCCGTTGATTTGGGCACGATATTTGAGATTGGAAATATTAAGTCACTATGGTCACGAGTTCTATTGTCCGATATCCATTGTCCGAGTGCATGGAAAAACCATGATGGATGAATTTAAAGAAGATGAAGAACAGCAGCAAGTGAATAAAGAAGCTGAAAGGGAAGTTACATCACCAAATACCATTGAAGAAGAGGAACTTCTACTCATCAACGAAACCACTTTAAATGAATGCCGAGTTGTGATGCCACATTTGCAGTTAAACGAATTCTTGAAAGATTTCAACACTAGTGATGCTGAACTGTGTATAGTTGCCACTGGCGATTCTGATAGTCAAACCAGCACCACACAAGTATCATCAACTCAAGTGGCCACTCAGGAGTCCATATACAAGAACATCATGAAAAGACTAGCATTATTGGAATCAAATGCCACATTATCATTGCTTTACATCGAAGAACAACTGAAGTTGTTGTCAACTGCATTTTCCAATTTAGAAAAACGACAATCCACCAATTTCAATTCATTGATAAGTTCTGCAAATGCCACGTTGGTGAACCAATTACTTGCATTCAAAGAGTCATACAGTAATCTACAGGCTCAATACAATAGTTTGTTCAAAATTCAGGAAAATAGTCATCGACAGATCATGCTTGGTACAAGTAAGAAAATGAATCAATTGGCAAATGATTTGACGTTTCAGAAACGAGTGTCCATTTTTAATAGCATCATTATAATTTGTTTATTGGTGTACGTGATACTCACACGAGATGTGGACATTGAAATGCGAGATGGACATCTATCAGTAGTAAATGGAAACCCGGACGTAGATCGGGAAGAAGAAGATTATGATAATGAAGCAGTCGACAGTGTAAAAGTGACTACTTCTGCCTTAGTTTCACATTTATCATCCCCATTTAAACCACAAAAGAAAAAGTCAAAGAAACTGCGGAAGCAAGTATAGATCAAAGTAACTAAGATTTGCTGAAGTACTGAAAATATTTATAGTTATCTATTTACATGATTTTATATGTACATGAAACTAATCCTCTAACAGATTAGTTTAAATAATTATATAAAACTTGATAATTTCTACCCGTTTCTGCAAGAATTTACTACATACTAATAATCTTCTCGACCTTCATCGCAGATGGATTTCCTATCAATCTAATCACTCCATTGAGGTTTCTCTCTATGATTGTTTGAATAGGACTTTTGGGGTCTTCTTTCTTTTCTGTTATCACCATAGCTTCTTCCTTCGTTATCACCATAGCTTCTTCCTCTGTTGTCGCCATAGCTTCTTCCTCTGTTGTCGCCATAGCTTCTTCCTCTGTTATCGCCATAGCTTCTTCCTCTGTTATCGCCATAGCTTCTTCCTCTGTTATCACCATAGCTTCTTCCTCTGTTATCTCCATAATTTCTACTGGATTTACTACCAAAATCTTTTTTGTAATTACCTCTATTGGAATTGTTTCTATAATTGGAATTTTTACCGTATCTTGTGAAATCATCGTATTTTCGCTTACCAGCATGTGCGAACTTGGCAGTGTTATCAAGATATGGTGCTAACTCACGAAATCGAATTTTCTTTTGGAGAAAAAAAAGATCATTGGCATCTAATTTGGCTTCGGGATCGTTGATAAGCAAACGGTGAAGTTCCACATTTTCTTTAACCAAATTCTCCATTTTATTCTGAAAAACTAGCGGGTTTGAAGCCGTATAGCACATACTACTAACGAAGAGATTGGTTGCTACATCTTCGTTAGTCTTAAATTGTCCAAAGACTTGGAACTTCTCAACGTTCTTAGAATGAGTGGTTTCATCAAATTCAATAGATACATCAAGTTGCAATTGCTCAAGAAATCTCTCGTCATTGATGGAAGAAAACAAGGCAGCAATACCTTTTTGACCCGCTCTACCGGTTCTTCCCACCTTATGAACGTACTGGGCTGTTTCATTAGAAGGAAACAATTGAATAACGTGACTAATATTTTTGATATCAATACCCCTAGCAACAACATCAGTTGCGATCAAAATGCTCCTGTTACTCTTTCCGAACACATCCAAACTAAGTTTTCTTTGACCCACGGATTTATCTCCGTGTATCAGATTAATGCTAATTTTAGCGCAGCCATGTTCTTTGGCAATGGCTTCGAAATACTGGGCAAACCAATCAACTGCAGTTTTGGTTGGCAAAAAGACTAGAATTCTATGATCGTTTTCCTTTTTCATGATGTCCAAAATGTACAGCATAGAAGATTGAATTTTATCTTTGATATCCTCACATTTGACCAAAACTTGATAGATATTATCACTGACGTCCGCTTCTGATGGATCAACAGTATTTAAAAAATCGTAATCTGGACTGATGTGACGTTGGGCAAATTCCAGGATGGTATCATCCACTGTGGCACTTAACAAGACAGATTTAATCGGTGACGGATTGTCTCGATATTCATAAAGCAGTCTATCGATTCGATCCAAGGTTTCTCTAAAACCAGCTTCCAAAAGCTTATCAGCTTCATCGTAGACACGAAACTGAAGGTTGGAAAAAGCTTTACCAAAATTGCGATTTCTTAAATGTCCCGATATTCTACCTGGTGTAGAAACAACGATATCTTCCGGGTTCTTTTCATTAAACACATTTCTACTTTGCCCGATAGTCATACCAATACGTGGTCTGAGCTTAGGAGGCAATTCGTTAATGATTTTTCGATAATGTTCTACGATTTGCAAAGCCAAATCACGAGTTGGTGCAATAACAAGAGATTTGACACCTTTGGTTTTGATATGTTCAATGGCTTTTTCAATGGTTGGGATTATGAAGGTCAAACTTTTACCAGTACCTGTCCTAGCACGACAAACCAATCCGTTCTTTGTTTTGATCATTGGAAGAACCGCCATTTTTTGGATGGGAGTTAAATTTATGAATCCAGCTTTGGACAAAGCCTTAACAAGTTCGGGATTCACTAACCCCGTTTTTAACAAGTCTTCAACTTTGTCAGGACAGAATTCGTTTTCAGCATCTACTTTTTCATCGGCTGTTGTTGTAACGTTAGTGGCGTTCTGTTCTTGTCCAATTTTAGAAGATCCTTCTGCATAACTTATGGGAGTATTTGGCGACAACTTGACAGCATCTTGACCCGGATCAACTTCGAGGATGACATCGGAGGCATTTTTTGTATCTTGGTTTCTGGTTATGGTGAAATGGAAACCACGAACACACAAACGAACATGACTAGTGCATATTGAGTTTCTCAACACGGAAGCTGGACGTAAGATATTGCATCTACTTATCAGCTTAAACATAGGAGTGTGTGTGTGTGTGTAGAGTTGATGTAGTCTTGCAAAAAAAAAAAAAATTTCAAACCAAGAAAAGCATCAAATACCTCTTTTTTTTTTTTTAATCATGTTCCCTCGTTCTCATCCCTCTCTCATTGTGAAAATTTTCGGCACCTTTGTTAGGCAGAAAATTTTACTGACAAAACGGGAATTAGTATTACTGCGGTACTCCTGCAACATCTAGAGTTGTTTTCCTGCTCTCTAGTACACGACTACTGATAACCTAAACAAAAAATCTCTTCCCATCGATATACGAACGAGATTGGAGATTCAGGAGCACTACATTTCCCGTGTATATAAGAACTATAGTTATTGATGTATATATATATTTAAATTAATGGACTGTTACCAGAATTTTCTTGCTAATAAATGTTTCACCCGCAAGGACTAGGATGATCGAAAATACTTAGCTTAGTTTCGTATCAAACTGAACTATCAAATCTGGGGCGTAGGAAGAGATATTACTTTTATTTACAGCAATCTATGAGCAAAATTTATGCTAGGTCCATTCTATGTGATCAAGTCGCCTTAGCTCCTTTGTCTCTTTCAATTCTTCCAACTGTTTCAACTCGTCTGAAAACTTCAACTCCCTCATCTCCTGTATAGCAAGGAATTCCAACCAATTAACACATCCTGGGAATACATTTTCCTCGATTATTTTGAGTTCTCTCACTTTCGGTGGACCCAAAGAATATTCTCTGAGACTGGTTGATTTGTACGGCTTGAAAAATGGTGGGTTCGTGCCAATAGCAAGAGTTGTGTATGTGCTTTTAAAGGCTTCTTGAATTGATTTCAATTCCTCATACCCTCTTCCACTTTTCCCTGGAAATCTGAACTCATATTTGCCGCATTTCTTCTCTTTGTCAGCATGAATGACAACTAGATTTGCCTTTTTATTGGGTAGGAGATGATGATAGATAACTTTTCCTTGGGCCCCCTTCGGAGCAAAATCTGATTTGAACAATACAACATTCGTGAACTTCAGTGAAAAATAGTAACATCCCTTTTTATAAACATGCTCTTTCCAGTAAATATTTATAAGTTGATCCATAAAACGATGACTAGTATTCACCCTTGTGTTTTTCAACCTTGGATCTGAGTTCCCTATCGATGCTATAAACAAATTTCTCTTGGTCTGACTCAGGGCTTGTACTCGTATCGAGAGAAAGCATTTCGAGGAAACAGAAATCATTTATTCTTAAAGTTGTGTGAAGATAGCTAGTACATCATATATTTATTCACTGGGGAAGGGTTTTCTTTTTTCGTTACCTTGCTTTTTTTTTTTTTTTTTTTTTTTTTTTGTTTTTTTTTTTTTTTTTTTTTTTTTTTTTTTTTTTTTTTTTTTTTTTTGGATCTTCGTGTTTCACTTTCACCCAGCTGTGGCAAAAGAGCAAAACCTAATGCCACAGGAGCGACTTGCAATTTTCCTTGGACTTATTGACAAACCTCTCATATTGTGAATCAATATCTTGCAACGAATTGGTGACATGAGACTTGATCTTACCCAAAACCTCCTCTTCTGTTCTTATCCAAACCATTGATTTCTGAATCCTGTGTCGTTTTCATTGTTAGTATCACTGATGGAAAGTAAACAAACTGACGTGACAGAACTTTATCTATAGTTTAACATACCGTTTGCGAGCTCTTTCTTGATCCAATTTCTCATATATTTCCAATAACTCTACACGTTTCTAGTTCATCACAGTTAGTATTCTTGCTTGTGTTGATACAATGTACTTTTTCATCATACTTTTACGTTTTCGTCGATTTTCTTTCTAATTCGGCCAATGTCCTCAGTGCACAGCATGAATATATACTCAAAACAGTCGCTTAGCTGTTGCCATTCGAATTCCTTTCCTTTGTTCTCCTGGACAAACTCTAGATATTCATTCAAGGTTTTTGACCCTGGAAAGTCAGTCTCATGTTCAATCAGATAAGACTTCAAGAATTCCAGAATTGAACTCAAGGTTTCCAAAAATTTGATCTGCAGTCCAGATGCATCTGACATTGCTTTACTTCTCTACCAGTTGTATCTGTGTTGTAAATTAGAGAAGGAAAAGATCGAGAATTTGGAGAACTTTTTTTTTTTTTTTTTTGGCAACCATTTTTTTTTTTTTTTTTTTTTGATATTTAAGGTTCTTTATTCCATATTCTTCATTTTCTTCCATCAAGAGGTTGCCAGTTAGATATGAACTCCGAGTTTAAAAAAGTAACAAACTTGGTGACCAGCCAGTTGAAGCAGGCTGAGAAGATGGTGATGAAAGTTGACCAGCATGACTGGAATAAGTTCAAACACACGTCGCAATTGTTAAAACAAAAAATCAAATATGCTGGAGGTTCATATACTGTTGATCAGGAATTTAATGACTTGGAACAAGAGGTGCTTGATATGGATATTCAGATCAAGAAGATTATGAAGTATATAAAAGTTTTCGCAGAAGGTATGCCTCAAATCTTGGCAAGTTCAATAAAAATCGCAGAAGCATTTCAGAATTTAATGGATCCATATTCGAATTTGAAATATGATACTTTTGTTTTACAAGGAGCTTTTGATACTTGGACTCGAATTACCAACTACAAACATAAAATCAAAGATGTTCATGTTGACAATGAAGTCAACGATTTGACGGAGACTGTTACCAAAAAGTTGGAAGACTTCTCAAATGTCTTGAAAGTTGTTTTCAAGAAACTAAACAACCGACAAAGTGCCTTGTTGGACTACGATAAGGTATACAATGACCATGAATCCTTGGTTTTAAAGCAAGAACAGACCGAGCTTACACTATCACAAAACAATAACCTCTTTGCGTTGAAACGCAAATTGGACGAATACAAAGTGAAGTATGATAAAATTAACTCGGTTTTAAAGAAGGAATTGCCAGTACTACTTGACTATGGGAAAAGCATTATTGATACGATCCAGATATATGTGTATTTTTCCCATTTGACTTTCTGCTATCAAATATCACTTCAACTTCAACTACGCTTTCATATTGAAAAAGATGTTGATGGTATTGTCAGAGACTTCATTAAGAAAAATGAATCTATTGTTGCAAAAATTGAATCCTTAAGTTTGATTTGCAATCAAGTTCAAGAAGAACATTCCGAAGAATGATTTCAAGAGGCGGAAGTGAAAATTTAATGGAATTTGTGGTTATTTGTGAAATTGGAGAATCGGAGGACGGCGGGGAGGGGGGGGACATCCGGTTTTTACAGAATAGTTGGGAAGTTTAACAACAATAGCTATTTTATTTAATATGATTAAGTATACAAAAATCTATAACACGAATTATCTCTGACCATTTCCTCTTATACTAGAAATAATCCAGCTTCTGCTTATGGAATCCTTTAGTCTCTGCCCATTTGCAATAGTCCACTCACCCATTGACCAAAAATGCGAGAGATTTTTAAATTTTGGAGCAACTATTGAGTTAAATTGCTCAAATGGAAGACCCTTTGCAGCAGCATAATCTCTTGGAAGTGTATCTGCTAACACTGTTTTCTTATCATTTTCAAATAAAAAATTATCCAAATCCAATTCCGGTTTTTGGGGCAATACAGTTTCTATTTTAGCTGGTACTGGCTCCACAGATGTTTCCCAAGGTCGCATGCTTGCATCCAATGGTATCCAACGATTTTCAACTCTCCAGGCTTCCGAACCAACCATTTCTCGTATTCTCGATACCGCTCTCTTAAACGCGAATTTTTCATCGTCACCAGTGAATGCCTTGGTGTTTGTATAGTTTTGCTCAAAGTCTGTATTCTTCGAATCATCAAATGATTTTGTATATAATTGATCATAGGTAGAAACATTGGGACGATATGGACTTGTCAAATCAATGGAAGCACGTGCGAAGGCTTCTTCATCTTGAACTTCAAATACTTCTCCACTAATGTGTTTGTCTTGGTGTTCCTTTAAGTATGACATGAATTCTTTGTTCTCGGAATGCTGTACCTCAGGGAAGAATAAATAGTCGATATCAACTTCACTTCGCATGAAAAATTGACACCTGGATTCATAGATGGCATCCAACAATGTAATAAACCTTCTAGCTTCGTTCTTCTTCTTGGTTGTCATTATCGGCACATTGTCCAATATTATCGACTTAAATGTCGAAGCAATAGTGATATAATCTGAAGAATAGTGTAATCCTTGACAAATGTCTTCAAAATCGAGATAACACGTATTGTTGTGCTCGAACCATAACGGTATCTCGGTAGTTCTACCGTAGACCGAAACTGAAGTCCGCTTTCCCCCTAAATCGAACAAGGAATATCTCAGATCCATCAACTTTGATTCTGCAGGTATCTTCAATGCTTCTTGTTTTATTAAGTGTAACCATTGTTTGTCGTTATCGGGATTATCCTTTTTATTTATCATATATGGATCACACTTTGCCTCTTTGGCAAAGTATGTTCTGTAGTCTTTTTCTGATTTCATATCAATGGAATGACATCTTGAGCCTAAGATTCCAACAAACTCCTTGAACTTTTGCTTGTTAAATTTGGTTGAATATAACTCTTCTGGTAATTTATTCGAGGTCGCGACCAACACTCCTCCGAGTTTGAAATAGAATGTGAACAAAATTTTAATGATATTAGCCGATGCTATATCTGGTAGGACAAATTCATCCAACATTAAGACCGTGTTCTTTTGAATCATTTTCTGTGCAACTTCATATAGGAGAAATTCATTTTCCATGGTATATGATTGTGCCGTCCCAAACTGAGTCATTCGTCTTCTTTGAATATGGTGCATTTCCTTGAACACCCATAATATAAAATTATTATAATGCCAACGCATCTTGGATTCATAAGGTAAACTTGCTGCAAATATGTCCATCAACATAGATTTCCCACATCCGACTTCGCCGTTTATCAATAAACCCTGGGGTGAAGCAAAATTATGCAACTCTTCTTCATCGGTCATGTATCTTACAATTTGCATTCTACTAGCTTCAGGATCCTTTCTGAAGAACCGTAATGGAGAATACGGATTCAGTGTCTTTTTTTCATGATTTGCTTCGATCTGGCGAAGTAGTAATTTAAATTTGATCAGCAATTCTTCTGGTGGACGATAATCGATAACTCGATGATATAACTTCTGGAATTCCTTCATGACTCGTAGTTGCGCTTCATCTTTCTCTAATAATCCTTGCTGGAGGTAACTCTGGTATATGACATACGGATCGGTAACTGATAAGGCGGAAGAATATTCATTGTGTTGTTTGAAATTCACAGGCTGCCTCCCGTCCACACCCTGGAATCCGCTATTTGAAAATGTGGTGTACGCTCTCCAACTAATAATGTTGGGAGCTAACACCCTCAATGATGACAGCTTCATAAAGCAAGAATGAATGAATAAATGAATGGAGTGAAAAAGAGCAGTAAAAAGAATTAGAAGAAAAAAAAAACCTACCAGATAAGTATTTTCGATCTCGGTAATTGCCAATTCTCATTGCTACATGACACAAAAGAGAACACCACATATATTATCACACAAAATAGTAACCAGTGTATAGACCAAAATTAATACTCATGTATCATTTACAATGCAATACGTGTATACGTACAAAATTATATAAGGGACATGCAATTAGTTTTATTCTCTCCTATTGAGGCCCATCTGTGCAAATTTCCGATCCAATGAGTTAGAAAGACCGTTCATCTCTTCGTCAGTTCTTCCATACAACTCGTACCACCATTTAAGATCTGCAAAATTCAAAAAAATCACTCCATCACTATTATCTGGCTTCAGAATCTCAGAATTGTAAGACTTGTTCAAAAATTCAGCAGGACGAGAATTGAAATAATCCCACACCGACACAGTGCTTTCTTGAACCTTGTATGCTTCGAACAACTCACGTTCGGAATCACATATAAAAGTCCCATACTGACATGAATAATGATGATAGAATAATCTCTTAAGGAATCTGCTGTTGAATTCAAAGTGGGTTGGGTTTTGACGGTAGATCTGGAAAACACAGTCCAAGAACTGATGGAATATTGGCGACTTATCAGAACTACCATTATATATCGAAGATGTTGGAATATATTTCCCGTTTTCAAGTCCATCTTCTGGAGTTGGTGATGAAGAAAGACCATTCTGTGCTGTGTTTTTAATCTCCCGTGCTGCACGGGCTGCCCTTTGGAAAAACGAAGTCACACTGGCAGCTGCACCAGCACCTACTCCTCCACCAACACTACCAGCAGCACCACCATCAGGTGGAAGCGATTCGGAATATAATGAGCTCTCCAAGGAAACTTCCGAACCTTGCTCGTCTCTTCTAATACCCGACTCTATAGGTGAAGGATTTTTTACTTCCTTTTTGAAAATTGCTCCAATACAACCTCCATGGTCAGCTCTGGTGGAAAACTTGAACCCAAAACTTACCCATTCCTTCTCAACCAAGACCATAAACCCTTTCAATGTCCGGTAGTACGGATCAAGACATAGCTGTGCCAATGCAGACACTTGTGAAGTCCTATCCCATCCATCTGAGCAATGTATCACGACATTGGTATTGTTCAAGTGGATTGACTTAGTGATGCGGTCAACCGATTGAAGAATAATTGACAATCTGTTCAACCATTGTGTCTTTGTTAATGCTTGTTGCAACAATGCAGCCGATGCTGACAGTTTGTCATAGCTGGCCGGATATCTATCTAGATCATTCAAAATTGTTGTTAATTTGTTTAACGAGTCTCGCATGACGTGAATATTATCAATGTTACAGAATATTTTCTCAACGTTTCGTATACGTTGGGGTGATTCATTACCATCTTTGGAATCGTCTTTATTGTTTGGCGTGTGTGTGATGTTTGTCGGTTTACCCCGGTAATTGTCAACATTTTCGGTACCAGCCCCCAACGCATGTTGTGCCATTGCATTTGTTATAGGTCTCAAATCAACCAATAAATTTCTTTGTGGTTGTTCCACTTGAAAATCGTCATGGGTGCCTGATTCTTTTATCCTCACATTTCTCTCCCGCTCCTGGGACTGGAATATCTCCCCAATCAATTTCTCATCTTGAATAGATCTGTTTTGAATATTCAATCCCACTAATGGTTGTGCACATCTTGCAATAACATTACCGTTGAGATTTGCTTTATGTTTGTACACTATAGCAGGGATTCTTTGCTTAGACCTGAATTTGCTTGCATGTTTCAAGACATTATCAGATATGGTGCTTGGAACTAACAATACTTTTGGGTATGAAGGACAAAATTTATAATCATTATTGATATCGGTGACACGCCAATACGGTTCTTCGTTCTGTATTAACCCCAATCGCGTGTATTCCTCTATGGGATTATAGATATCCCATCCTTTTGGTTCTAATTCTTGTTCTAGCATGTTTGGTCTATAGTCATATGCGTATAGTTGTTTGATATCGTTTTCTGTCTTTGACAACGTGATTAGGGAACTCAATTTGGTGTACATCTCGGTACATATCAAGTCATTCATGAAATCAAATGAATAGTATGTGAAGTCTTTACAATGCAATCTAATGTGTGACGCACTATAATGATCGAAACCTTCCAAAGTTATCTTTGGTGGATCTTCTAGCACAGACCCATTGAGACTGTTTTTGTTGTTTGTGTTGTTGACGTTGTTGATCCAGGATGAGCCTCTGGCTTTGGATATCCGCTCTATCATTGGATAGCATATCCATATCTCTTTTGGTCTTGATGTAGATGACGTGGGATTCGGGTTGAAACTAAATACTAAATGAAATGGTGACAAGTAAAGTACCCCTGGAATGTGATATCCCCTTCTATTTAGCACAACATCATTAACGGTAAAGACGTTGTCCATTATAAGTGCCTGTCGCTTCTTCAAATTAAAATTCGATACAATTAAAAAAAAAAAATGCAAGTAGAAGACCAGGCAAATTCAGATAATAATAATAATAATAATAATAAAAAAGACAATCAGATGTAGGGAAGTATTGATGAAATTATAATCTGCCTCTTATCTATGCTATTGTTGTGGTATAATTGTTGCTAGTTTTAAAGGTGTGAGTGTGTAGATAGTTGGGTTTTTGGAGCTCTACAAAAAAAAAGGTGTTGACTGAGAATAACGACAAAATTTTAGATACTGACGACCACCAATATGCCGGAACTTTTAAAAACTCGGAAGCACTACGCTGTGGCAATTGCTATTAAAAATACCAAACTTATGTTCAGGAAACATCATTAACTGCTTTGATTGCTCTATGATACTTTCTTGATATAAATAAGATAGAAAGATAGGAGGGACTCTTACTGATAGGGGCCTTGCGACTTGAACAAGTAACTGAACTTCCGAAAGTAGCCTACTATTACACAAAGTGAAACCAGTTCATACAACACAACAATTCCACAGAGAAGTACACTGTCTCGTGCATCATGTTAATATAGTTAATTATATTAATAGAGCTGAACAGAGAGGATATTGAGGGGATCCTCTTTCAAGATGATGAATTCGAAGACAAACGAATAGTTTCCCACGGCTCTGATTCAAGACAGCATTTAGTTGTGATTTTTTTATCTAATGAACTACAATGCAAGCATTCGATTAGTAATCATGCTTGTAATAATTCAAATATTGAACCAAAGAACATTACATACTCTGTCCCTACTCTGCTTTTTAAGTGCCTTCTTCTTGTGCTATTTTACTGCCAGATGATACTGCGAATTTAGGCAACCTCGCCAAATCCCTCCCCAAAGAGTTCATCGCAAAAAAAAAAAAAATGTCTGAAAAAAAAAATTGCAAATCTACACTATCTCATCCTCATCATCATCAATACAATACAACTTTCTACCACATTAATACTTTACGATGGTTAAATCCTATAGCCGTTATGATCAAGAGAAATGTTTTGGTGTAATTACTTCTCAATCCAACATTGTTTGGTTACGACCATCCGAAAGTCAATCGTCTACATCAGTAGGTAGGGCATTGACTTCGGGTCTAGAAGAAATTTTAATCTGGGATATCAAAACAGGTGAAATATTAAATAGAATGAGAGATGGACTAACCCCTGGTGCATCTAATGCATCTACAACGGTGCCTCCTTCTCCTGTCAGTTATTTGGCATTTCATGAAACTACCAATATTATCGCTGCGGGATATAATGATGGGTCGATTAAGATTTGGGATGTCAGTTCCAACTCCGTGATTATCAATTTTGAAGGTCATAAATCCCCCATCACACAGTTAAAATTCGATACAAGTGGAACCAGATTGGTTTCTGGATCCAATGATTCTTCTATTATCATGTGGGATTTGGTTGGTGAAGTTGGTTTGTTCAAATTGAAGGGCCACAAAGGTCCAATTACGGGAGTTGAATTTTTAAGTGAGACTAAAAGCCACAATGACGAAAATGAAGATGAAGATGAAGATGCCATGGATGATTACTTAGTCAGCGTTTCTAAAGATGGATTAATCAAATTATGGGAATTGAAATCGCAACAATGTATTGAAACCCATTTAGCTCATACCAATGAATGTTGGTCTATGGCCATAAATAAAGCTAAAGATATGTTAATTACCAGTGGGAATAGGGATCAAGTCAAAGTATGGAGTTTGGATCTTTCCCAAGAAGATGGCTCTAAAATTCATGAACGTGGTAGTTTTGAAAAGGCAAGTAAATCCAGAAGTAATGAGATTTCTTTCAGGTCTTTGAAAACTTCTTCATCTTCTGAAGCAATCCAGTTATTCTCTATTCAAAATGCCGATAGAACTATTGAAATCTTCAGAATTAGATCTGACGATGAAATTAAACGTGGTATTACTAAAAGAACCAAGAGATTAAAAGACAAGGGAATGGAAGAAGACGAAATTTTGGAATCTTTACAAAACTCAGAAATAAGCATGTTGATCACACCATTTACCACTTTGAGAACCATGGCAAAGATCAAGTCTGCTTGTTGGACTAAAAATGTTAAGAAATTGGATATCTTAGTTTCTTTAACCAATAACAGCATTGAATATGATAATATACCGGTGCCTGAGAATCCCAAAAAGGCACAACCAACAGATTTATATTCCGTTAAATTGCATTCGATTGATTTGTTGGGACATAGAGCAGATATCAGAGCTATGGATATTTCACCACAAGATAACAAACTATTAGCCACTGCTTCCAATGGAGAATTGAAAATCTGGAATACCAGGACGTATAATGTTATCCGTACTTTCACCTTAGAAGGAGGATATGCATTATGTTGTAAATTTTTACCAGGGGGTGCTTTGATTGCCGTTGGATTCAAGAATGGTGATTTGGAATTGTACGATTTGGCCACTTCATCATTGGTTGATAGAGTTGAAAAGGCCCATAGTCTTGTTGGGGGTACTTCTGAAGACGATAGTGCTGCTATTTGGTCCCTTGACATAACTCCAGATGGTAAGACTTTGGTCACTGGTGGTAATGATAAATGTGTCAAATTCTGGAACTTCAAAGTTGAGCAAGATATTATCCCAGGTACAAACACCACTGTTTCCCAATTAAAATTTGTGCATGTACAAACTTTGGACTTGAATGAAGATGTTTTATGTGTCAAGATTTCCCCAGATGCTAGATACTTGGCAATTTCATTGTTGAATAACAATGTTCAAGTCGTTTTCTTGGACAGCTTGAAACTATTCCTTACATTGTATGGTCACAAATTGCCAGTATTATCTATTGATATATCTGCTGACTCTAAACTTATAATCACTTCCTCCGCAGACAAAAACATCAAGATCTGGGGTTTGGATTTCGGTGATTGTCATAAATCAATATTCGCTCATCAAGATTCGATCATGAATGTGAAGTTTATTGGTGACACTCATAATTTCTTCTCCAGTGGTAAAGATGGTTTAATCAAATATTGGGATGGGGATAAATTCGAATGTATTCAAAAATTGCCTGCACATCAAAGTGAAGTGTGGTGTATGGCTATCAGTGATAATGGGTTATTCATGTGTTCTACATCTCATGATCACTCAATCAGATTATGGCTGGCAACTGATGACCAAGTGTTTTTGGAAGAAGAAAAGGAAAAAGAATTGGATGAAATCTACGAAAACAAACTATTAGATCAAATTGATGGTGGCGAAGAAGATTCCAGAATGAGAACCAATGGCGATGATGAAGATGGAGATGAAATGGTTGATGAATCTACCAAGGTCAGTAAGCAAACCATGGAAACATTGAAAGCAGGTGAAAAATTAATGGAAGCATTGGATATTGGCATTGAAGAAGTGGAAGCAGAAAAAGAATACTTGGCGTTGGTTAAGCAGGGAAAACATGCTATCAAGCCGACTCCACATTCCATATTGTTGGCATATAATATGACTGCAAGTCAGTATGTGTTGAATGTATTGAAGAAGATAAAAGCAGCACAATTGGATGATGCATTATTGGTCTTGCCGTTTTCTTATTCATTGAAATTGTTACAATTTATTGAAATTTGGACCAACAAGGAAAACATTTCTGGTAATATTGTTGAAATTTCATTGATTTGCAAAGTGTTATTCTTTGTTATCAGTTCAAATTCCAAAGAGTTGATTAGTCAGAAGGACTCACATTTGAAGAACCAATTGATGAAGGTAAAAGAGCAATTGAGACATGAATTACTGAACACGTCAAAACAACTAGGTGTTAATACGCAAGGTTTGAGATTCATAAAGCAACAATGGAAGTTGCAACACGCCAGTGAGTTCATTGATGAAGAAGAGCAAAGACAATACGAAGATAAAAAGGCAATTAAAAGAAGTTATACTACTATATAGACAGATATACGCTAATACAAGCATGATATCTTTTTTTTTTTTTTTTTGTAATTGAAGAAAAGCAGATATTAGGATCAAAGTGTGAGGTTTCGCATTGAACCCGATATAGTGTTGATTTTGTTACCATACGCAAATTTTTTAGTATAGGGTTGAGCCACAGGTGTTTTGTGTACGATTTCTCGGTGGTTTTGTCCTCCTCGCCAAACAAACAGGACAATGTGGTTATTTTATTTTTTTTTTCTTTCGCAGTAATAATTCATGAGTTGGACAAAACGATCAAAGAAAATAATATCCAATAAGGTAAAAACAGCATGAACTGACAAAGAAGAGTATTAATGTCTTTGGTGGACCAGTCACTTGGTGAAACAAACTAAAGTAGATGTCGTTCAATGTTAACTATGACTTGGTGGGTTACGTCTTTGTGCAATATGCAGTGTGTGTAAATGGACTAACTAGTTACATTTTGAGGATGTGTTTCGCTTTTATTAACTCTCTTCAATTAATCTCACTTAGCAAAACCACAGAAGCCTGTTAGGCTAATCGTAGATATTACAGACGGAGTTGCTGTACATTCCCTAAAGCAAAAAACTAATGGAATATTGTAGTAGTTTTAACTTCTATTTGTTGTTGCTTTTTTTTTGATAATTTTGCAGTTTGATCGTCTCTAATGCAACCGGTAGTTACGGCTGACTCGTTTATTTTTCTCGCCAAGATCCTTCCCAAAATCAATCCTAGAGACAGGAGGAATTTGAAAACCATGCTTTGGGGATTTATAGAGGAATTGCCGGCTTGTATATTTCAAGGAGTTCTAGTTAACTTCCAGGCAATAAACGTGAGGAAACTTTAAACCAGTACACAAGGGCTATGAAGGATTTGGGGTATGTGACACAAAATTGGACATCAGTCTTTTTTTCCTTTCCGTTCTTATATAGTGACATATTTGTGAGATATCCACACTTCCCAGAGATCAATGTGGTAACGAACCAAATCCATGGTCTTTAGTTAGAAAGTGTGGTATGATATACAGTCATTTGAAGGAGTCAACGGAATAGAGTAGAATGTGCATGAGTGTGTGAGTTTAGGTTTTTTCCGGTTTTAATTGTGATGAGGATAATGTTGATAAGTTGTATTGCCAATTCTCAGTCATGATACAACGACAATCTTGAACAGGTTCATCAATGTTGCGGCGTGTGTGTGTGTTTGTCAACAATTACGAACCACTGTTTCGTTTACTTGAAAAATTGGCAATATTCGCATGTTGGGAAAATGGATTTATTGTTGGAATTGGGAACATGATTAGTAGATCTGCAACGTCATGCAGTCTGTACTTGATGTTAAATTCCGTAAAAAGGTGAAATTTTCTGGCTGTCTTCGGGCAACAAAAAAAAAATAAAATAGCGACCAACAACAATACATATACTTTTCCCTTATTCGTGTTCCTTGGACATTGTTAACTGAGTTTGTATTCTTGGGAGGGGGGAGCTTGTAACCCTTGGTAAAGACAAAGCATCGAGACATCAATGAGACAGGTACCAAACTTAGAGTACAATGGTTTGTAGATGTAGAATAGAACGTTAGATAATAATGTTCTGTCCCATTGATCTTCGTCTTGCATACCGGTTAGTATTATTGGAACAACGGTACCAAGGATCAGAGTGAGCGATTATTTCTTGTTAAAAAAAATACGTTATCTTGACCCAAATTTAGTTCCTTGCCCCTCTTCTTGATTATCTATCCAAGAGTGCTCGCCCGAGAATCTATATTGGTCGAATCGGGGTCGGGTGAAACTGCAGAACCAGAAGATATTACATGCTCATTATTTGATACGTAATGAAAGAGGAGATAGTATGACAAGAAGAAGAAGAAGAAGTGACTTATACGCCGATCTATGTACAGTGTTAACTTTTTATTGTTGCACTGTTACTAAAATATCAACCGCAAAACAGTCAGAGGGAAAAAAGCACACCACATAGCTTTTTTTTTCTTTCTCTGGCTGTATCTCTTTCTTTCTTGCTGCCACTTTGAACGACACGCAAAGAACCTCCTAACCAACAACCTAAAAAGTAAGCCTCCCATTAGACCATTAGACCATTAGGATATAGCATTATTCAATAGTCATCTGGATATTACCAGTCACAATTATTGATATTAATACTTAAAAGAAATAGACAGGGGATTTGACATTGTGGGTAATTTTGACAAAGTAATTCTGATCTTCCGGTTTTCCTTCTAAAAAAAAAAAAAATTACACAGAGAAAGAAAGAAAGAGAAAATTTAGAATTTTTTGGAAATACAAAAATAAAAAAAAATAATAATACAAAAATAGGTGATCAGAATTTTTTTTTGCTTTTGCTTTTGCTTTTACTTTTACTTTTCAACAGTGAGAAACTGAGAGAGAGAGAGAAGAAAAAAAAAAGAAAAAGAAAAAGAGTATTACAATACTATACATCCAGACACAAGGAAAAAGAAAGAGGGAAAAAAAATCTACTACTTTCTACAATCAATTTTTTTTTTATATTATTATTTATTATTTATTACTAGATATTTTATCAATCTCCCTTTGTTCAACCCATTCTCCCAGGTTAAGACAGTGAAAGAATGAATATCCCTCCCAACCAGAACCCGCTCCAGCAGATGGGTGGGTCCTCTAATTCGTGGCAAGGAATGTATTCGGGTGAAGAAAGACAAAAGGTTGTTCAGATTATTATCAATACGTTGACCGAACTCAACGGTGCCAACCCTAATTTCAATCAACAACGATTGGCCAAGATGGCTCAGGATTTTGAGAAAATCGTCTACGAAAAGTCCCCATCCAAGGAAGACTACTTGCGTGCTATCAAGTTGAAAGTGCACCATCTTCGACTCCAAAAGCAGCTGATGGCTGCTAACCACGGCGGACAACAAATGAATCAACAACAAGGCCCACCTCCTCAACAGCAACAGCAAGGACAACAGCAAGTTCCCCAGCAACAACAGATGCCTAGAAACAATAATAACAACATGAATCAGATGAATTCCCAGAACATGCAATTCTTACAACAACAAGCTCAGGCAAGAAGTCAATCACAGGCACAAATCCAAGCTCGCCAACAACAACTTCGTAACATGGTCAATCAACAACAGCAACTGCAGCAGGTTCCCCAACTGCAACAACAACAGCAGCAACAACAACAACAACAACAGGTCCCACAGCCACAGCTGCAACCACAACAACAACAACAGGAACAACAAAACATGCCACCCCAACAAAACCAGCAACCGGGTGGAAGCCAAGCACCACAGCCTGCTCAAACCCAATTGCCTCCTCAACTAGTGAATTTGATGAGAACATCACCTATCCCTCCCCCATTGCTTAACAAGATGCCAAAATTGCCAAACGGGGTTAATACTTGGAACCAGATCTTTGATTTAATTAGAAAAGAAGTTATACCAAGGGACATGGTACCCGCTATTAGAGATATTCACGGAATGCATTTGCAATTATTTATGCGCCAACAGCAACAAAAGTTGAGCATGCAAAGAAATGTAAATGATGCTCTGGTTAATAATCCCGATAACTCAATGCAGCAGCCTATGAATAACAACATGATGAATAACATGCCAAATAACTTTAACAATTTAACTCCACAACAAAGAGAACAGATTTTAAGGCAGAGAAGACTTCAACAGCAACAACAACAACAACAAATGCAACAACTGAAGCAGGGACAAGTTCCTCCTCAAACACAACCGCAAGCACCACCACCACAACAGCAGCAACAACAACAACCACAGCAACAACAACAACCACAGCAACAACAACAACCACAGCAACAACAACAACCACAGCAACAGCAAATACCCCAACCGATGGTGCAACCAAATCAAAACCCTCAAATGGGTCCCCAACAGAACATGCAACAACAAAATATTGCACCAAATCAGCAAAAACCACCACAATTCCAAATCACTGCAGAGGACTATGCTAAGTATAACAATGATGCGTTGGTGTTTTTGTCGAAATTGCAACAGCAGAAGCAATGGCCGGGTCAAATTGATCAACAGATGAAAGAGACATTTATCAAGAAATTTATTCTCCATCAAAAAACCCAGCAATGGAAACAAGAGCAAGCACAACTACAGCAAAGAGGTAATGTAAACAATCTTGGCATGAATGTAGGACAACCCTCGGGAGGTGCTCAACCACAAACACAGCAACAAGGACCACTACCACAACAGCAACAGCAGCAACAACAACCTGTGGGTCAAATGGCAATGCCACAACAACAACCACAACAACCACAAGGAGGTCCTCAAGGTAATGTTCAACAACCAATACAAGGTATGGTACAAGGTCTGCCAGCTATGAACAATATGACCACCCCTCTCATGAAAGCGAATGCACAATTGAATGTTAATAATGTATCATCTCCAATGATGGCTCAACGAATGAATATGAGCAATGCGAATGCCATACCTCCTGTGAACAATAATAACAATAACAATACCAATAATAATAATAATAATAATCGTGCAAGACCTGTCACTGCCCCAGCAAATATAAGCATGTCGTCAATAATTCCTCCTTTGACTGATGAAGTTAAATTAAGATTGAGACAATTGATTGAGGATGTTTCACGAAACAATGTTGTTTTACGAGACGTTACTAACTTGCTTTCTCCTCAGGATAAAACTACAGTCCGTGAGTCGATGAACCAAATACAGGAACAATATGGTAACGTTGACAGTGTGATTAGTTACTTTTATTTGCTTACAAAGAATGGCGATGGAACGAAACGTTTAATTCAAATGAAGTACATGACCAAGAATATCTTGGATAACTTGCATAGAGGTATCTATTTAGCTGGTCCAGACTTGTTGGAAAAAGTTAGAAGCCAGTATGCTAAATATTTTGACTATGTTAGAGAACAGATCAACATGAGAAGACAACAAGCTCTTCAGCAAAGCGGGGGTGTCCCACAGCAGCCAGGACAACAACAGCAGCCAGGACAACAACAGCAACAAGGCATGCCAAGACTGCAACCTCCACAGGGTCAACAGCCACCAATGATGCAAAACCAAGTTAGAAACCAACAGTTTATGAATCAGAACCCTCAGTTGGCAATGCAGCAGCAACAACAACAACAACAACAGCAACAGCAACAACCGATGATGGGTCAACAAGACCAGGTGAACATGAATAATTGGGGTTCTGTGCCGGGTGCTGGACCTAACAACAATCAAATGAAGATTCACCCGCAACAGGCTCAGCAGCAGCAGTTGCGTCAAGGAATCAACAGTAGTCCTATCATGCCACAACAACCAACCCCAAAGCCTCCACTACAACAACAACAGCAGCAGCCTCTTCCTCCTAATGTTCAACAACAAATGCCAGGTCCTCAACAACTCCCAATGCAACAACAACAGCAGCAGCAACAACAACAGCAGCAGTCTATGGCTAAGCCGATGGCAGCTCAAAAGGCTCCTCCTAAGACTACTGCTAAAAAAGGAGGTCAGGGTAGAAAGAAAAGTAAAGCTTCTATTAGTGCCGGCAGCGCACCAACCCCTGCAGCTATTCCTGCTGCTACCCCTGGTACATTGGCCAATGCAATCAAGACACCTCATAGCATACCTACTCCACAAATCCCACCCCAAAGTCATAGCAACAAAAACACGCCGTCTGCGCAATCGCCAGGATACCCTATCAGGGCTACTCCATCTGGTGCGACTCCAGGCACAAGCAGTTTTAACAGCTCGAATGCCAATAATGTATACCCTACACCTGAGATTGATATATTTGCCATGAGTTCAAATGATTCCAAACTGGCTAAGCGTCGTGATTTGTTGAATACGGATCCGGAGCAATTTTTCTATGCCTCTTTGGCTAATTTGCTAGATTTGGATGAAGCAATTGTTGAGAATGTCAAGATTTCACCTCGAATGTCAAACGGTAAAGCAATTGCCAACTCTCCATTATCGCCAAAGAATGGTGGTGAATGGACCAGTGAAGTGAAACCTTTGGCTATTACATCATCATTTAGACAAGTGGATACCATTAAAGATTTGACTAGTGATGATATAATTTCATCGTGTGGAATGTTAGCCATACAAGAAGTTGAAGAGCCTCAACTGAACAAGAGGGAACGCGAGCAAGACGATGAATTAGATACGTTGTTTAATGAGAAGAAGTTAAAACTGGAAGATGGCAATAGTTTCGATAAGTTCCTTTATGAACCAGCGTCATTCGACGAATGGAAAGATTTTGTTGTTTCCTTTATACAGTAGAGTTGATTGTTTTTGTTTTTTTTTTTTGGTGTTTGAATTTGGTTATATATTGTGATTATCATTTTTTTACAGAGATCAACTAATTTTTTTATTATTGTCATTTATCATTTATCATTTATCATTTATCATTTATCAATTATTGTTATTAATACTAATAATCATTTAATATTCATTTATTATTCATAAGGATTTCATGTCAAGGAATTCTATACTTTTGCTATTCCCTGGAATTACTTTTATTGTTTCATAATTTTTTTTTCTTCTTTTTATTTCTATATACCGTTTATTTTATTTCGATTATAATTTTCTAAATGTATAGAATATTCCTTTTTTATTTTTCTAGAAGTAGTAGTGTTGGTAGCATTCAGGTTTTGAACAATGACCCACTCCCTTCTTCCTCTCCCCCCCCCCGCCGACGGGTCCTTTGCCTTTCATTCGGAATTTAGTAATTCCTGACCTAATATCATCAATCAGGCCATAAATTTTCAAGACGTCATTCGTAGCAACAAGTCCACCACTTTTTTCTCCCTGTCATTTTTTCTTGTTTGCTGTAGACCAGGCAAAAATAAATATCCTTCGCCAGAAATTAATCTGGTGGTAGCGTGAAAGCGTGGGGGAGCGTTGGCGGCGGAAGGGACAAGACAAGACAAGACAGAACCAAAAGAGAAAAAAAAATAGAACCATAAAAAAATATAAAGATGTAAGACAAAAGAAAAATTCTGGAATTATCAATTTGAACGAATACATTCCAACAACACCGTACAAATCAAACCCAATCATCGTATAGAATCATGGCACCAAAATTCGATCCAAAAGATAAACAAATTTCAGTTGCATTTGTTTGTTTAGGTAACATGTATGTATCTTAAGAACAATTTATATATATATATATATATATATATATACCCAGAGTATTAGGATTTGATTTACTGACCATTTACGTAAAAGATGCCGTTCGCCAATGGCAGAAGCAATTTTTAAACATCAAGTTGAAATACAAGGATATTCCAAATTTTTCAAAAGAATAGATTCATTTGGTACAAGTGGATGGCATATTGGAGAAACCCCAGATTCCCGATCAGTTAAAACATGTAGAAAACATGATGTTCCGGTTGATCATTATGCTCAACAAATAAATAGTAGTGATTTTGAAGATTTCGATTATGTTATTGGCATGGATGATGCCAATGTAAGTAATTTAAGACATATCAAACCTAGAGATTCCAAAGCTGTGGTTGAATTATTTGGATATTGGAAATCAAAGAATGGTGATGATGAATTTAAAACTATCGTTGATGATCCTTATTATGGTGGTATTGATGGGTTTGAATATAACTATAAACAAATTTGCCATTTTACTGATGAATTTTTACTTCAAGAAATTGGTAGTTTAGAATAAAGTAGAAGTTGTTTGTTTTATTTAGATAGGTTATATTTTATTTTTATTGATTGAATATAGAGAAACCACCTAATAAGATGTAAGGTTCTATTTGGTATTGATAATCTGGAGTAAAGGGGGAAAAAAATTGGCAGAGAACAAGTCGTGCGTATTTGGCAGGAAAAAGAACAAATTTAAAAAAAAAAAAAATGAGAGAGAGAGAGAGACAGACTGTGTGAGGTAGCTATTTGGTTTTGTTGATCAAATAAGGAAAAGAAAATTTTTGCCCTAATCGAACAGTTCATTTTTTTTTACAACCAAAAGAACCTACCCACTAGACCATGAGTGCAAGAAAACTACAACAGGAATTTGATAAGTTAAATAAGAAAATAGCTGAAGGGCTTCAAGTATTTGATGAGATCAAAGACAAGATTAATGTCAGTGAGGTGTCTTCCCAACGAGATAAATTGGAGAATGATTTGAAGAAAGAGTTGAAGAAGTTACAAAGGCTGAGAGACCAATTAAAACAATGGTTGGGAGATAGTAGTATCAAATTGGATAAAGATGTATTACAAGAAAACCGTACCAAGATTGAGCATGCGATGGATCAATTCAAAGAGTTGGAAAAAGCCCTGAAAATCAAACAATTTTCCAACGAAGGGCTAGAATTACAAACGCAACAGAAACGTTCAAGATTTGGGGATGATGCCAAATATCAAGAAGCTTGTAGTTATGTCAATGATGTTATTGAACAGTTGAATACCCAGAATGAAGAGTTGGAACAAGAGTTGGATTCATTGAGTAGTCAACTGAAGAGAAAAGGAAGTAGTGCGATCCAACTGTCAATTGATGATGTCAAGTATAAGATGGAGAGAAATAACAATCATGTGAGTAAATTGGAAGAAATCTTGGAGAATTTGGATAACGATAAATTGGATCCGGCCAGAATTGACGATATCAAAGATGATTTGGATTATTATGTTGAAAATAATCAGGATGAAGATTATGTGGAGTATGATGAATTTTATGATCAGTTGGATGTCGAGGAAGAAGAAGATGAAGGTGAAGTGGAAGGATCTTTAGCCCAAATGGCAGCAGAAACTGAAGATGAGAGAAAGAAAGAGGAAGAAAGAAAGAAACAAGAAGAAGAAAAGAAAGAGAAAGAGAAGCAACAACTGTCAAAGAGTTCTCCTCCGGCCACTAATAATTCCCCAATTAGTCAATCTAAAGTGATAACGGATCAAAACAATAATAGTAATAGTACTAGTAATAACACTGCATCGACAAATTCGTCATCCTCAACTCCGGTCAAGAAATTGAAACCTGCAGTGGCACCAGCTCCAGCACCTCCACCAATAACCACAGCTAATTCCTATTCCAATGTCATTAAAGCAGCTCAACAAGCCGCAGCCAGTTCTAGCACTCTAACCACGAATAATAGTAACAGTAACAGTAATAATAATAATAATGATGACTCCAGCAACCGTTCCGTGTCACCGTCCACTAGCAATAACAACAGCACTGGTACACCTCTTTCGGCTAAGGTGTTGCCTCCGGGATTGAGTCATGAGGTGTCGTTAAATTCAAATTTGAAATCTGCTTCTGCTTCTCCGTCTATTGTCCATGCTAAATTGGTTGCGAATGATTTGCAAACGAGTAGCAGATCTGAACTGCCAGCGATTACAGCCGAGAATAGAATATATCACGACACTATTTCTCGTATTATGAATGTGACTCAAAGTCGATTAAACGATCCATTGCCTTTAAACTCGATATCCACTTTGTTGGAAACGTCGTTGTTGAATTGTCCCGATTCATTTGATGCGGAAAAGCCAAGACAATACAATCCGATTAATGTCCATCCATCGCTGATTGATTATCCCCAAGAGCCAATGTATGAGTTAAACAGCAGTCATTATATGAAGAAGTTTGATAATGATACATTGTTCTTTTGTTTCTACTATGGTGGTGGCGGTGAAGGAATAGATAACATTGCCAAATATAATGCCGCTAAGGAATTATCGAATAGAGGGTGGGTATTCAATACTGAATTCAAACAGTGGTTCATGAAAGATGGTCACAAGAAGAATAGAACCATGTCTGTAATTGCCAAAGAAGAAGAAAATGGAAATGTTGAAAACATTAACAATGACTTGAAAGTGATAAGTGAGGAAAGTGATAATTACAAATATTTTGATTATGAAAAAACTTGGTTGACTCGTAGAAGAGAAAACTATAAATTTGTCAAAGAGAATAGACAAACTTTTTAAGTTTTTGTTCATAACGTTCGTAACGTTCATTTTCGTTGTTATCAGTGTTGTTATCAGGGTTTTTTATTATTATTGCATAATCTCACATGACAAATATATATATACTTGTATTATTAGAAACAGGTGTGGTGAGGACGTATATCTAACGTCTCTCTCCTATCTCTCAAATCTCTCAAATCTCTCCAACTCCTCTGGGTTCAAATTTCCCCTCGAACGTAGTATCGTCACGATAATGAATCACAAAAGATAGTAATGTTAGTGCGCGGTGTGATTTGATGTGATGTGATGTGATGATGGGTAAACGTTGACGATGTACAAAAATATAAAACAAGGCTAGACTTAACAAATTTTCGTCACAAAATAGTTGTTCAGTATCAAAATTGAAGAAGAGACAAAGAGAAGAAGGAAGACATGAAATCAGGGGAAGAGAGAGGTAGAGATAGATAGATTATACAGCGCATAAAAAAAATAAAAAAACAATACCGAACGGTATGTACTTCGTGTAGTTGTTGTTGTGGTTGAAACCACTACTGGTTGTGGCTTTTGTATTGTATGTGGTTTGTATGTTAGCACATTAGTATGTGTTTCAGAATTGTATGCTAATGTTTATTTTGTGGGTTGTACACGCACAAAAGTCTAATTCTGAAACGCTATTGTTTACATTAAATTATTGACAACAACAACAATAACAACAGAATAGATAAATTGATTACGTTTATTCTTAATTGTTAATGGGAAAGGGAAAAAAAGGCAGTGGTGATGGTGATTGTTCTAGATTTACATTAGTTAACTTTGATTTGGTTTAGTTTAGTTTAGTTTAGTGAAGTTTAGTTAGGTTAGTCCATTTCATATGTAATTATCCACCTGTTTTTTGTATGGTATGGTATGTGTTTCTAGATTTGATCTACAATGTTGATGTATACATGCGCCTATGTATGTACGTATAATGTATGGGTTGCTAATATGAAAAATCAAAAAAAATGGGAAAGGGTTGAAAAAGAAAAAAAAAAATTCATGAGACGGAACAAGTTAAAAAGCAACCCAAAACGCGCAGTTTACAATTTACATCTGCACCCTCTCTTGTATTATCTCAGTATCTTTACTCCTTTTGGATTGGTTGTCTCTTGCACATACAAACACACAAACCTCTCCCTCCCCTCCCCCTCTCTATCTTGTGTTGGTGGTGGGAGAAAAGTATTTCGAACCTGCCCAGACCATAGAACTGACGAAGGTAATGATGATGATACATCTCGTAACTTATATTGTAGTAAGTTCTTGTTTGATACATTATATCGAATCAAATATACATGTACACTGTTTTTACATTTGTTTCATATTAGTGGCGACACAATTATTCGGTCAGTTTTATTAGTGTGACTTACTCTGGTGCGCCCAAAAACTTCTGTCCAAATTAGTACGAATAAAAACTTAAAACACTGTATATGTGTGTTACACAATCCGCTAAAAATAAAAATAAAAAAAAAAAGAAAAAGACGTGTACTTGACGCATTAAAAAAACAAAAAAAGTCTTAAGTAAGAAAAGTTAAAGAGAGTGAATTTTAGAATTTAATTTTTTTTTTTTTTTTTTTTTTTTTTGTTAAGAATATATAAAATAAATCGTAAATCTTCTTTTCTTAACTTAGCCCAATTAAACAAAAAAAAAAAAGAGGAAAACCTCCCTTTCCCTTTTCTTAAACCATACGATCATCATCACCATTATCTTTTCCTTCATCATAAAAATATAGAACGTTCAGGTTAACTTCTTTTTTTTTTTGTTTTTTCTCATTTTATTCACCAACCTTCATTTCACATCTTGTCATTTCCCACTTTTCATTTACTTAACTGGGTACTTTTTTTTTTTCGTCATTCGATTTTGTGAAATCCTCATATTCATAAAGTTTCCTCCCTCCCTCCCCCTTCTACAGTGAGTTTTCTCTCCCCCGTCCAGTCCCACATATCATTATTTCAACCCAACAATGTTAGTAACAGGTTATATATTTACAGATTTTGATAGAGAGCTACTAAAGCGTGATGATAATGGATGTGTACTGTGTCCTAGTTCTGCAGGCTCGTGTCCTAGTTGTCCCTCTGGCAAACAATGTCAATTATCATCTCCAACGTGTACTTCATGTTCTGAATATTATTGTGCCACCATCCAAAGCAAGAAAACTACCCCTGTTGGAGGTATCGTTGGGGGTGTCATTGGTGGACTTGCCTTTATTGCCTTGATTGTAGGTATTGTCTATTATGTTCTTATTTTCAAAAAAAGGGAAGTCCCATATTATGATGAAAAAGATGACGAAGAATTTTGGGATGAAGAAGATGATAGTGCCTTGGATTCTCAATCTCCAGGAATGATTTCTTCTCCATCAGGTAGTTTCCTCAATACCAGTCATAACAACACCTCAACCCTGAACCTTTCATCTATTGCCGCCTCTCCAGCTGTGAGTGGTGCTGGCGCTGCTTCCGGTCCTTCTCCTGCCCGTAGTTTAGGTGTTGCCGGTGCTGGTGTTATAGCTGGTGCCGCAGGAGCTACTGTCGGTGGTGTTGCCGGTGCTGGTGGTGCTGCTGTTGCTGGTCTTCGTCCTCCTGCGCAAAGAAAAGGTAGCCGTCCTAGAAGAATTAGTTCCTATGAATCATTTACCCGAACAACAAAGACGCAACAACAACGACAGAAACAATCAAGAATGCAACGACAACAAAGACAAATACAGATTTTGCAACAAAGACAACAACAGCAACAACTACAGCAAACAAATCAAATCCAACCATTCAACTCACTCATGCAACCTTCAAATCGTAATTCCGTTGCCACCTCCTTTTCCAATGCTTCTAATATCCTTCCAATTGCGTATATTCCAGGGGTTACTGTTGTACCTAACCCAAGTAATACCCGACTGATTTTCTCTTCTGAAATGGAGCTGTTGTACACCGATTCCATTTCCATTGTTTCCATAGACCCTGAAATCCAACAATCCACTACTACCACTGCTATTAGAGCTCAAGCTAGATTGGTTGATGTGAATGTTGATAGAATTGAAGAAGAGGATTCCGACTTTGATTCTGATTCTGATGTCGATTCAGATATTGGAAGAACGAGTAGTCCATTTGCATAGACCCTAATACTCCTCCTCCTCATGTCATTGATGTTTTAGATAGATGTATAGATATTCGTGAACATGATGATTTCTTTTTTTTTTTATGAATTTAAACTATGATTAGTATTACGATTATTATTGGTATATAACCCAAATAGATAACTTGAGACGATAATCTAGTTCTACTCGGAATTTGTGGTTGTTATTTATCTTCGCGTAGCCTTTTGTCTTTACTGCTTATTCTCATCTCATGATGTAGATGTTATTTAAGCCGATATTCCTACCGTTGAGAATTTGCTTTGTGTATACAAATACAAACTAACTATAACTTGAGATCAAAAACAAAACGACCTCCGCTCCGGTCTCATCTCGTCTCATCTCAAATTAACCCAACGGAACACTTCGCTTCACTTCTCTTCACTTCAGTGCACTACTCAAATTCATCTCAACTCGTGTCTGTCGTTTGCATGCAATTACTAATGCAAATCAATCATTCTAGAACACATGTTCATCTAGCACCCAGTACTGGCCCAAAGATATACACAAATCCTCTAGCAAATTAACTAGAATAGATGACCCAACAATCTTAAGAATCATGACTCATAGATAACTTTTTAAAAAAAAGCATTGTAAAATTGAAACTAATAAAAATCTCACAAACACAAACATTTATATATAGAGAAAAAGAACGTAGTGAAATAAAAAGAAAGAAATGAAAGAAAAACCGTTAATGTTGCATTTTTTTTAGTGAAGAGTCGTGTATATGTGGTTAATTAATTTTTCAGTTCTAAAAATTATGTATGCGTGTGAGTGTGTATGTGAGTGTAGGTTTCTTTTTTTTTTGAGGCAATTAATTTGATTTTACGAAATGAATCAAACCAGCAATTCACAAGACAACAAGAGTGTATCTCGAACTTTCGACCTTAAGGAAATTAAAACAATAAATTTGGTGGAGTGAACAAATAGTTTGAGAATTCTGTTACCAATGAAATAAAAAAAGATAAGTTGTTCGCTCTGATTTCTCTAGCTATTTTGGTTCCCCCCGGACCGGAGATCATTATAATTAGACATAGAAGAACAGGGCATTATTATTTATCATAGACCAAAAGAAAACTGAAAATGGCTTTAGACATATTTTTCATTGTATTTGATCGAGAGTTTGTTAGCCGTATATCTGGAATGGAAATATATTATTTACTTAATATGAATTGTAGATTGTTAAATTTCCTGAATGTGGGGGAGGAAGTAGAGAGGCAGTAGACAGTGGAAGTGGGGGAGGCGACGATGACGAAATGGGTCTTTTTTTTTTCATTTTAATTCTGAGATAAATTACTGATCGGAAATCAAGAAAATAGAGTAAAAAAAAAGTATGACGTTCAAACGTTCGGAAGTACCGAAATTGCCAAAACGACATCATTTAAGTAATATCAACGTAATTTCGGAATAAATGGGTTGGAAATTCAGGGGCGGGTATGGCAAAATAGAGAAGCAGCAATAGAGAGATAAATGTTAGTGAAAAAGGGGGTATATATGATTTGTGGATGATTCCATATGCATCTATGGAAATGCCACGAATGGATATGCATATTTATAGGGGGAAAGAAGCAGGAGAGAGGAAGGAATTTAAGTAGGTTAAGTAAGAAAGAAGGAAATAGGGATAAGGATTACATTAAACTCGGCCATTACTAACGTTAACGAAATATTTTTAGTAATAATGATGTAAGAGAGAATTGTATGTGGGAAAAGCAAAAAAAAAGGAAAATTAAAGAATGAATAGAAAAACCGAGATAGCAACTAACCGGAAAATGATCATAATCCGAGGGTGGGAGGGTTAAAAACATGGGTTGTGTAACTGTAACTGTAACTATAACTCTAACTACTATTACTAAAAGAAAAGAAAAAAAATAAGTAATTCTGTTCGTATCCCCCAATTAAGAACGAGATGAAAGAGAAGAACAAAGTATAACCCAACACCAATTGGTCTCTTGGAAATATCAATTGAATGTGACACAGAGTAATAATTTTACTGAATTGTGGAAAGGAAGTTGAAAATTTGACCTGCCCTCGGAAAGCGAAAAAAATTAAAAATATTAATATAAAAAAAAAAGCAAAACGTTGTAGTTGATTGTTGATAGTGGTACTGGAAAGGAAAAGATGATGCATAGTAATTTATTAGTAATTTTCCCTTTTGTCTAGGTCTTTTGTGTTGTGTTGTGGTGTTCTCTTGTCCTTATTCTTTTCTTTGTCTTTGTTCAAACTCTTTTTTTGTTGAGATTTCCGGTGGTTCGGTCGGGGGTCGACGATGGGTCGGTCGGTCGGTGTGGTTGTGTCTGTGTGGGTGTGTGTGTGTGTATGTCCAACAGAAATGAAAAACGCGGGCCCAATAATTAAGCGTAGGGACAAGTGTGTCACAGAGTGAGAGCTATTACTACAACGACAATTAACTGCCATAATACAATATGTAAGATGTAATGTGTAATGTGAAATTATGTGCTAGCAAAAATAAAAAAAAAAAAAAAAATTTCACCGGAGGGAACAAAAAAAAAAACCATTTAAATAGACCTCCCATTGTCCTTCCTTCTGTTCGTTTTTTTCCTTCTTCCTTTTCTTTTCTTCTTTTCCCTTTTTCTTTTCTTCTTCTTCTTCTATATCAATCTCCTTTTTCTTTTTATATCCTTCCCTGTCGAAGTACTTTTTTTTTTAATATTCATCTGAATTCAATTAGACTCTACTATAGAATTTGTTTTTTTTTTTGCCCTTCCCCCAAAGAATTTAATTAAAACTAAAAAGAAAATCCCCCCAAATATCAAAAATGACATCAATTGACACTTTAGCTATTAATACTATCAGAGGTTTAGCTGTTGACGCCGTTTCAGCTGCCAACTCCGGTCACCCAGGTGCTCCATTGGGTTTAGCCCCAGCTGCTCACGTTGTCTGGAAACACATGAGATTCAACCCAAAGGACCCAAACTGGATCAACAGAGATAGATTTGTCTTGTCCAACGGTCACGCTTGTGCTTTGTTGTACTCCTTGTTGGTTTTATTCAAATATGACTTGACTGTCGAAGATTTGAAACAATTCAGACAATTGGGTTCTAAGACCCCAGGTCACCCAGAAGCTACCGACACTGCTGGTGTTGAAGTCACCACCGGTCCATTGGGTCAAGGTATTTCCAACTCTGTTGGTATTGCCATTGCTCAAAAACAATTTGCTGCTACTTACAACAAGGATGACATTACCCTTTCCGACTCCTACGTCTACACCTTCCTTGGTGATGGTTGTTTACAAGAAGGTGTTTCATCCGAAGCTTCCTCTTTGGCTGGTCACTTGCAATTGAACAACTTGATTGCCTTCTGGGATGACAACAGAATCTCTATTGATGGTGACACTGCTGTTTCCTTCACTGAAAACGTTCCAGAAAGATACAGAGCTTACGGTTGGAATGTTCTTGAAGTTGAAAGAGGTGACACCGATCTCGAAGGTATTGCCAATGCTATTGTTGAAGCCAAGAAATCCACCAACAAACCAACTTTGATCAGATTGAGAACCATCATTGGTTACGGTTCATTGAAACAAGGAACCCATGATGTCCACGGTTCCCCATTGAAACCAGATGATCTTAAACAATTGAAGAAACAATGGGGTTTCCCAGAAGATTCTTCTTTCTACATTCCAGAAGAAGTTTCCAAATACTATGATGAACACATTGCTGAAAACCAAAAGGTACAAGAAGCTTGGGAAGCCAAATTTGCAGAATATAAACAAAAGTATCCAAAAGAAGGTGCTGAAGTTCAAAGAAGATTGGACGGTAAATTGCCAGACAACTGGAGACAACACTTGCCAACTTATACCCCAGCTGACAAACCATTGGCCACCAGAAAATTGTCTGAAAATGTTATCAATGCCTTACACGGACACATTCCAGAATTCATTGGTGGTTCTGCTGATTTGACTGGTTCTAACTTGACCAGAGCCACTGGTTCTGTTGATTTCCAACCTCCATCTACTGGTTTAGGTGCATACGATGGTGTCTACATTAGATATGGTGTCAGAGAACACGGTATGGGTGCCATTATGAATGGTATTGCTGCCTTTGGTGCCAACTACAAGAACTACGGTGGTACTTTCTTGAACTTTGTCTCTTATGCTGCCGGTGCCTTGAGATTGTCTGCTTTATCTCACCACCCAGTCATTTGGGTCGCTACCCATGATTCCATTGGTTTGGGTGAAGATGGTCCAACCCATCAACCTATTGAAACATTGGCTCATTTCAGAGCTATTCCAAACTTGTCCGTTTGGAGACCAGCTGATGGTAATGAAGTTTCTGGTGCTTATGCTTCTGCCATTGAATCTAAGGATCACCCAGCTGTTATTGCCTTGACCAGACAAAACTTGCCACAATTGGAAGGTTCTTCTATTGAAAACACCTTGAAAGGTGGTTACACTTTGGTTAAACAAGATAAACCAGATATTATTCTTATTTCATCTGGTTCTGAAGTTTCCATCAGTGTTGCAGCTGCTGAAGTTTTAGGTAAACAAGGTGTTAAAGCCAATGTTGTTTCCTTGCCAGATTTCTTTACTTTTGATCAACAATCTTATGAATACAGAAAATCTGTCTTGCCAGATGGTGTTCCAATTCTTTCTATTGAAGTTATGACCACTTTTGGTTGGTCTAAATATGCTCATGAACACATGGGTATTAACAGATTCGGTGCCTCTGGTAAAGCTGGTGATTTGTACAAATACTTTGGTTTCACTCCAGAAAACATTGCTGAAAATGCTAACAAGACTATTAAATTCTACAGTGGTAGAGAAATCTTGTCCCCATTGGACAAAGCTTTCTAAATTATTTAATGCTAGTATTATTTTATAGCTTGCGTCTATTCTTTATTTTTTTAGTTTAGTTTGTTTTGTACTTTTCTATTATATTCTTTTTGATTATTAATGATTTATTATACACATATATATATTATACATATATATGGTTCTGTTTCTTGTTTTGGTACTTGATGCGGTGTAACAAATAGATTGCCTATTTGGGATATAAGCACGTGATAGATGTTGGAATAATAAGGGAACGAGAACTGCGCCCACTTCCACTTCCAGAGAGAAAAACCCCCTAAAAATTTGTTCTTTTGCATACGATTAGTAATAAAATAGTAAAAAAAAAGAAAAAGAATAGACAAATATAGATAGATAGATAGATAGAATTCTACTAATATATGTTGAGGCGATCGGAGGAATCGAATAGTGTGTATGTGTGTGTGATAGGGGGGGAAAGTGGAGAATAAGAATTTGATCTTAAACAGATGTCAAACCAATATTAAGAACACAACTGTAATTATGTAAGGGTAATAAATTGATTATATATGGAGAATTGATTATTGTTTGAATTTTTTAAGCGAAGGTTTAGTTGATTAAGAAGAAATTATTATTTTCTTTAACAATTGGTGAAATTTCTCAACCACATTTTTTTTTCTTTATTATTGTTGTGATATATATTTGACGGGGCAATCTGATAATAATAATTCCCTCCTGGTTTTTTTTTTGCCAAGAATTGGAAAGGGGATAATGATTACGAACACATCTTAAATTATTGTTGTGTTGAGATGGGATATCCCATGCGTGGGGAGGGGGAAGAGAGAGAGAGAGGAAAGGGATACTCCAAGGATAAGCTTTTTTTTTATTCTCTTACATATTGATACCAGATTGGAAATAGATCTTGTTCTTTTTGTTCTCTGGTATCTATTTTGTAGTGTGTTGTTGCAAGCAATGGTTTTGATTCCGTGGAACATCGAGAAATAATCTAAGCTATTAAGCCTTCATTTTGAGTTATTTTTCGACTAAGATGAACTACTACTACTACTTCGATTATGTGTGTACATATATCCTTATGACTACAAAACCAAAAAAAAAAAAATATGTAAGGTGCCTAATAGGTCGAACTTGTTTCACCTGTACCAAAAATAAAACAAAAAGGAATTTAGACACTCTATTTGCGTCCACATGAAATTTTTGTTGGAGTTATCCGAAGGAACCAATACCCACAGGAGGGACAACTTCAAATATTAAAAGATCTAGAGATAGATAGAGAGTAAAAGATAATGATTGAAAAGAACTATAACAAAATTCCCCAAGGTGATATTTTCGTCCCCTTCCCCCCAAAAAAAGGAATAAAGAACTTTTCTTTTCTTGTTAAATAACCAGCAATAACAATAACATCAAAAACGACAACAAAAAAAATAAAAAAAATTTAGTGGCTATTAATGTTGCTAGTGATTATATTATATTGAAACGACACACAAATACCCACACACACACACTCATCTTCTTCTTCTTCTCTTATTCCTTTTTGATATTTCAACAAAAAAAAGACAACATAAATAGAGAATCCCCCATTTCAATTTCATCCATTATATCGCAATTGAATTCCTTTTCTTTTGTATTCCCTATTCCACCATATCATATCACCTCATATCATTGGTATAATTGATATAGTTTACCTTGTTCTGTCAAACTTCCATTACATTGATATACACAACATACACATATAGGTCCAAATATTTATCATGAGTGACTTACCTCTTTTAGGTGGTTCCCGTAACCAAGAAGGCAGTTTTTTTGAAAAATCCACCAAATCATTATACAAATCTACCATTTTAACCCTTAAATCATCCGTAGTTAATTATTTATTAATCTTTGTTCCATTAGGGATAATAGCTGGTGAATTGGAATGGAGTGCAACTGCTAGATTCTTGTTGAATTTTTTTGCTATTGTCCCATTAGCTTCCGTTTTAGCATTTGCAACTGAAGAAATCAGTGAACATGTTGGTCAAACCGTTGGTGGTTTATTGAATGCCACTTTTGGTAATGCAGTTGAATTGATTGTTTCAATCATTGCATTAAAAGAAAATCAAGTTAGAATTGTTCAAGCTTCTATGTTGGGTAGTATTTTAAGTAATTTATTATTGGTTTTGGGTTGTTGTTTTGTTGCTGGTGGATTAACTAGAGTACAACAATCATTCAATCAAACTGTTGCTCAAACTATGTCAAGTTTAATGGCATTGGCTACTGCTTCATTATTGATTCCAGCTGCTTTCCATGCTTCTTTACCTGCTCCAAAAAAGAAAAACGGTTTCCCTGAACCTGGTTCTTCTGATGAATTGATCTTGTCATTTTCAAGAGGTGTTTCTATTATTTTGTTATTTGTTTATTTGTTGTATTTATTGTTTTCTTTGAAAACTCATAAAGTTTTATTTGAAGAAGATCAAAGCAATGCTGGACAAATCTTGGATGATAACAACAACAATTCTCAACGTCGTCAATATTCATCCGATGATGTCTTGACTGGTCCTAAAGAAGAAGAAGAAGACCATTTAAGTATGACTGGCGGTTTGCTTGTGTTGTTAGTTACTACAATTTTAGTGTCATTCTGTGCTGATTATTTGGTTGGTTCTATTGATGAAATTGTTGAAACTTCTGGATTATCCAAAACTTTCATTGGTTTGATTATTATTCCAATTGTTGGTAATGCAGCTGAACATGTTACTGCCATAGTTGTTGCTTTGAAAGATAAAATGGATTTAGCCATTGGTGTTGCCATTGGATCTTCATTACAAATTGCCATCTTTGTTACTCCATTCATGGTTTTAGTTGGGTGGATCATTGATGTTCCAATGTCATTATATTTCTCTACTTTTGAAACTGCAATTTTATTTGTCAGTGTGTTTATCACCAATTTAGTGATTTTGGATGGTGAAAGTAATTGGTTAGAAGGTGCTATGTTGTTGAGTACTTACTTGATCATTGCCTTGGCTTTCTTCTACTACCCTGATATTAATTAGGTATAGGATAAGAATGTGCTGTATTTGTTGATATATATTTTTTTGTTTTGCCTGTTTTTATTCGTTTTGTAGTCTACAATAATGATATACAAACAGAATATAACTAATCGTTAAGTAGAAGTATTATTATTAAAAAATAAAAAGTTATCTATTCATGCTAGGTACTTGTGTAATATGAAACACGTTCATAGATCTAGCCTTGTATAGTCGCGAGTCCACATCCATATTTCAGATCAACCTTAGAGTGAATCTGGATAGTTGTCTTGTGTGGTGTCGTGTTTTAAATCATTATTAACCTAATCAAGGTAAATTCATTCATTCATTCATTCTATACAACACACAAGAGCATAAAAGGGGAAAAAAGAACAAACAGTTTGAACTTGATATTTGCCTTATGAATCAAACCTTTGTAAATCTGAGATATTTCTTCTATTCTATGTTTCAAGATTCATAAAGTGGATATGAATCGTTGAACAATTTATTCATTGTCTCACACACACACACGCGAATTCAGAGACATAGACAAAGACATGGAGAGATACATTCCATGACGAGTCTTTACCGAAACAAAAAAAAAACATGCAAGCTGTTAATTACTTTAATTGTGTTTTAGACATTACATTCGAAATTGCAACATATGAGAATGCTCAGCACATTTTCTTCTTCATTAATATCGTCGATCCCTATTTTAGTTTTCTCTTTTTGCAATATAACCCAATTGAGAAAGAACGAGAATGATATTCTACAATCTATGATGATACACAAGACAAGACAAGATAACACATCACATTTTAATTGAAATATCTTTCTTTCAATTTATGTTTTGTTGTCAAGGAGAAGAGAAGATCAAGGGGGAAGTAACAGAAAAGAGTAATTAAAAAGGAAAATCTTACTTAGTTGAGACATATTCATGCACGTAATTAGTTATTACTGAATAGAGAAAGTAATTTGTAAAAGGCTTGAACTTGAAGAAAGAATGATAATGGTGGTGTAGGTGGTGGTAGAGGTGGCTGAAACTGATGATCATGTAGTGAAGTAACACTTCTCGTTGCTAGCACTTAATTAGGAAAAAAAAAAGAAGTGTGTGTGTGAGATTACCACGACTCGCTTCGACGCAAGTTACAACACGGTACAACGGCGACGGGAGTAACAAGAGAACAAAAAAACAGCGACAACACTACTCATCTTACATATTGTTGTTGTTCGTTGGTTGTAACTTTGACGAGTAAATTTGGTGAAATTGCACTCATATTATTTCTATTATTGGAAACCAATGCTGCATTGTGCTTTATAGATGAGGGCTAGATTCATTACCAGGAGCACACCTTGTGCATTAAATTAATTTCGTCGTTTCGTGGAGAAACAAACTGCACGATGAAGAAAAACGTAAATAGAGACACAAATTACGCGGTTAGAACAAACAACTAACCAATCCAAAAAAATATATATTGAATAATCTCGTGTTGCAGGAACCAAGAGATATAGACAAAGGGGGTCTCTTACTCAAAAGACATATGACAACATAATGCAACACACAATACAATACAATGCAAGACATCTATGCTTTATTACGAGAATTTTCTTTTTTTATTTTGTTGGAAGTAACTAACCAGGCGAAAAGTACAATAAGCCTTCGAAAGGAAGAATGAAAGAATGAATGAAAGAAACTACCGAATGTTTAATTTCTACCTTTATCCTTTGAGAGCAAAAATTAACAAAATGGAACAAGAGCCTAGAACTAAGGTGGGGTAGAAAGGAGGAGGAGGAGGTCACCATTTTTAACATACACATTATTCTATTTATTGATTGAATTCTTGGTTCTGAATAAGAAGGGTACAAAATAATACATCCTTTTTCCACCTTTTTCGTGGATTCGTGGCACAGGGGATTGCAAATACCACAACGCGACAAATAACGAATAAAGCCTACATAAATACATATATAAATAAATAAATAAAACAATAGAAATAAAACCACCCTCTGTAACGCAGCAAACCCGCAGAGAGCATCGTTGGGTCATAACCCCATTTAATGAAGTATCATGGACATGAACAGCGAGTGAAGGAATAATGATGATACTCACCCCCAAGGCTTATTCATTCATATTTTTTTCTAAAGTGGAATAGAAAATCCACAGAGAATATCCTGAATAAGAAATAGAAAATTAATGATTTATAATATTGCGGAAGATGGGTAAATCTAATTCGCTAATCTTTAATCTTTGCGTTGATCGATGTTAAGTACACAGAGTGGAAAGAGGGAAACAAAACTCAAAGCCCATGACGAACTTATTGAGCTATTTACTTTAGATTTTTTGTCATTCGTTAATAGCGGGTGAGGGAACGATGACGAAAGGATGACGAAGAAGACGAAGATGAAGAGACGTTAAAAAAAGTTTAAGGACAATAAATAAGGTATATGTCATCAAGACACGTCTAAATGGGAGAAGAAATAAGTTATGTTACGTTGCGTTACGTTACATTATGGTATGGCATGGTATAGATTATGGTTGATAGTAGGAGTTTGAAACTTAAGGGTAACGATGCCATTATTTGCTCTATACGTCAATGACTAAATTGGTGTTTTATTATTTGTATGTGAATATTATTATTATGAACATCATTATAATTGTGATTATGATTATGAATATTATATTGTGTGTATATATTTTTTGTTTATTGTCACACAAACCGTGCCGCGACTCCCCCTTTCGTTTCGTTTTGTTTTGTTTGGGTGGGCTTGTTTGAGTCGGGGGTTGAGTGAGTTTGGCGCGAGAGAGAGCGAGTTTTTTTTTTTTGTAGGGTGTAACGCGTAAGAAAAAAACAAAAAAAAAAATTACAAATTGTGCGCCATGCAAATGCAAATGCAACGAAAGAAAAAAAGGTAAAAATGGGGCGAGTAGTTTGGTGGTGATGGTAGTGATGGTGGTGGCAGTAAGAGTGGTGAGCTGAAACAATGAGCACCAAATTTTTTTTTTCCCTTTGGGCTTAACAATTGGAGAATTTTCCTAATTTGGAATTGTATCTTTTTGAAGTAATTTTTTTTTTTTTTTTTACGCTTTACGTTTTATGTTTTACGTTTTTTTTGCACCATTTTTTTTTTCTTATACTATAATGCCTTTGTCTTTTATACACAATATAAAATACTTAAAATATAAATACAAACTTATTCGTCTCTTCCTCTCTCTCTCCTTCTTTTCCATGTGCCACTTACTCATATTTAAATAATTTATATCATTCCTTATTTCCTATCACTTATCCTTATCCTATAACCATATATATTTGCACACATATCATCATCACACTTGCTTGTCTTTTAGTTTCAATTATAACCGTCTATTTTTTTCATTTCAATAACAACAGAAACAACAACAACATCTTCACATAATGTCCGACAAAGAAGCTTTAAGAATCTTTTCTAGACAACCAGTATCACAAGATATGATCAACTTCTTGGTAGCCACCACCAATTCTATCATCCAAGTGAAACCACAGCTGAAAAAACACCAATCCCACAGACACAGCCTAACCTCCACCACACGTATATTATCCCTCAGTAAATCCACCATTACTTTAGCTAACTTCATTAAGAACTTAATTAACTATTCCAATGTCCAAACTCCAACTTTAATGGCTACTTTAGTCTATTTGAATAAATTACGTAACTTATTACCTGCCAATGCCGTGGGTATGGAAACCACCAGACATAGAATCTTTCTTAGTGCATTAATTGTTGCTGCTAAATCCCTTAATGATAGTTCCCCATTAAATAAACATTGGACTAAATACACTGATGGTTTGTTGAGTTTGGATGAAGTCAATTTGGCCGAAAGAGAATTAATCAATATTTTGAATTGGAATATCACCATTGGTCAACAAGAATTGATTATAACATTACAACCGTTCTTAATTGGTATTAAATCGAAATTATTACAACAACAAGAATTCGAATCTTTACAAAGAATCAATTATTATCGCTTACTGCAAAAAGCCACTGGTTCAAATTATTCCCTTGGATCAGGTTCATCATCAAGTTATTCCATTGGTTCGTCATCAACTTCAATCAATTCCCATCTTTCTTTATCACATTCTTCATCTTCAATTGATTCTCTAACTACTAGTAATAATGAGATCTATGAAGGTTACGAAAATGTGAAGAATAATAATAATAATAATATTAATAATAATAATAATACCGATAAATATATTCCAAAGAGAATCCCATTGGCTAATAAATCAAATACCATATCTTATAATCAACCAATAATTAAAAAGAAAAGATCCATTATGAGTTTTATAGGCCCTTCTTCTTCATCAAATAATGCTACTACTACTTCAAGTAGGATAATGGTTTAGAAAAATGGGGAATATTATTATTACTTTTCAATTCAATTCTACTGGCATCTTTTATTGGTTCATTTCTTCGGTTATATTAATTAATTTATTTATTATCAAATATTCACAAACAGATATACACATTCATATGATATGATATATATATATATATGTACATATATACATAGTTTAATTAGTTAGTTTTTCAGTTTGATACTATTTTTTTTTTTTTTGGGGATAGGAATTTATAATCTATAGTTGAATAATATTACTACTGTTATTATTATTTATTGATATTATTATTATCAGACTTTCAATTTGAAAGCAATTATAGTATAATCATTCTACCGAAGTGAAGTACGGATCATCTTTCATAACCCTAAAATTCGATCGACCCTTCGCTAAACGAAACAACTAAAAATTGATCACCATTGAATGAGCTTAAAGAATGAAAAACATATCATACCATACCATACCCAATTAATGATCAACAAAGAGTGATCGATCGATTGATTGATCGATCGCTTGACTACTGTTACTACTACTTCTCTCGGAATGAAATGAAATGAAATATCTATTAAAAAAAACTACCTAAAAATAGCAGCACATAGAGATCTTATGACACCACTTTCTTATTTACTTCTTCTTTTTCTTCTGGTTGTTGTTGTTGATGTTGTTGTTGTCGTCGTTTAATGAGCATGAGGATCTTCCTTTGGTGGTTCAGGATGAACTTCAATAATAGTATCGATTCTTAAAATAGAAACACAGGCTTCCAAAGCAGATTTTAATGATTTGATCTTGGAAACAGTTGGTTCTAAAACACCATTACTAGCTTCATTCACAATCTTACCATTAATCAAATCCAATCCATAATTCTTGTATTTCCTACGTTTTTCATCATCAGCTTTGGCAATTTGTGCAGCAGCATGATATGTTCTTAATTTAGCAACCAAATCACTGGCATCTTTGGCAGCATTCAGAGCTAAAGTTTTTGGAATAACCAACAATGCATTGGCAAATTCAGCAATGGCCAATTGTTCACGAGATCCAACGGTGGTGGCAAAATTTTCCAAATAAATATTCAATGCAGTTTCAACAGCACCTCCTCCTGGAACAACATGCCCACTTTCCAAGGTACGCTTAACAACGGAAAGGGAATCATGAATAGATCTTTGCATTTCGTCCAATGAAAAATCATTTGGACCACGCAATATTATGGAACTAGAAGAATGTTGTTTAGTTCCTTTAATTAAAATACATTCATCATCACTGATTCTAGTTTGAACAACTTCTTCGGCTTGTCCCAAATTAGAAGCTTCAAAAGTTTCATCACCTTCCAAGTTAGACAATGAAGACACCAAAGTGGCACCAGTTGCACGGGCAATTCTTCTTAAATCTTCTTTTTTACAACGTCTAACAGCCATACAATCTTTTTCAACAAATTCTTTCAAACATAAATCATCAATACCTTTAGTAGTCAATATAACATTAGCTCCACTGGCCAAGATTTTTTGAATTCTTTCAATAATAATACCATATTCTCTTTTTCTGATTTCTTCCAATTGATCCGGATCTTCAATATTGATTTGCACACCCATGGCCATTCTTGCCTTTTGTAAATTGATATCCAAACAAGCAATCTTAGCGTTCTTGACAGATTTGACCATAGCTTGAGAAGCAACAGTACAATTCAAAGCGTAACCATCAACCAAAACAGATTCCAACGCCGATTTACCATGGGCTTTTAAAATGTTAACTGCCTTAACTGGGTATTTGGTTTCACCTTTACTGTTGGTGGTTTTGACAGCCAACATAGCATCAACAACCATCTTGCCGAAAAAATCAGAGTCAGAACCAATGATTTTCGAACTCATGGAGGTCTTTGCAATATTAACAAGGGTCTCTTTGCCTAATTGATCAACATTTTGTGACAAGACTTGATTAATATATCTGATGGATTCTCTCAATGCCAATCTATAACCACTGATAATGGTAGTTGGATGTATACCGTGTCTCACTAATTCATGAGCACGTTTCAATAATTCAGCAGCAATGATCACTACACTGGTGGTCCCATCCCCAACTTCACGATCTTGTTGTTGGGCCAATTCGACAAGAATTTTCCCAGCTGGATGTTGAACATCTAATAAGGATAATATAGTAGCCCCATCGTTGGTGACTGTGACATCTCCAATATCATCAACTAACATTTTATCCAATCCCACTGGTCCCAATGATGTTTTCACCACATTGGCAACAGTTTGTGCTGCAAGAACGGTTTGTGTACGGACATCATCTCCACTGATCTTTTGTGCTCCTAAAAACAACGTATCTGGACGTGCAGTTGAAAACATGTTTGCTTATAAGATAATAGGTTGGTGAATCCAAATGGCAATAAAAAAACGAATAGATGTCAGAATTGCAATTGAGATTTTTTTGATTCCACTGAAGGAAAAATTTTCTATTCTTTTTTTTTTCTTTCGTTCTGTTGTCTGTGCTGCGCGTAGTTGTGTTTGTTCTGCCCCGTGAAAGATGTAGTTATAGAACGAGACAGAAACCCATAGAAGGGGATTGTTCATGAACATCACAACAGGAATGTAAGATAATTAATATCGATCGAATGTACTTGGGTAACCATTGAGAAAATGTTATTAGAACATGTGTGAGCAAACAAATGATGTTTTTTTGTCGAAGTAAATCGATGAGGTCACGTGTAATATTGATATAAATAATAAGATTATCTCCAACAACTAATCCTTATGCAGATAGAAAAGGTATTCGTCTGATTGTAGAATTATATATAAGATCAACAATGTAAAGCAGATGTTTCAGTTGTGTGCTACGAGGATGTGCCTCCTTCTTCCTCCATCTGTCAATAATCTCTGTAAATAAATGGAATCTTGGCCAATAGAAACACTTCATTTGATTCTTCCTCTTGGTAAGCAATTATCCAACCAACCAACTAACCAACCAATTTTCTTGATGGCTTCTTATTGATTGTGTATAACCTTATTCCTGATACAGTCGTGTGGCATATTTGGAACGTTTTATTACATGCAGGAAATCGTTCCACTAGTATTGTTACAAGTAACAAATTTAGTGCTGACTCGAGCGCTCAACCCACCCATCAAATAAAAAGATAAACAAATAAAAAATCGAGTGTGTGAGAGAAAGAAAGGAATTAATCACTTCTTCTTTCACAACCCAATTTCAATTCATTGAATCGAGAATATTTGAAAACTAATTTATCAAACACCATGATTAGATCTTGTGCCTTGTCTATTCGATCAATTGCTATTACATCCACTTCTTCATTATGTCATTTGAGATTCCTTGGTTCCAGTACAGTTCTTGCTGCTCCAACTAAAAAAGCAGCCAAATCTGACAAACAATTGTCTAAGCAATTACACAAGAAAACTACCGAGGAATACAAAAATAGTCTTAAACAAGCCAAAGAACTCAAGAAGGATATTCAAAATGAAATCAAAGAACTTGAAGCCTTACATAAAAAATTAATTAAGGAAAGAAAATTCGAAGAAAAAGCTTTCAAACCATTCCGTGCTTTAAATATTCATCAATTTTACGGTAAAGCATACGGCCGTACATTAGATGATGTCAGAAATGATATGAAAACCATTCCAGAAGACCAATTGGAAAAATTGAGAATTGCTTGTCACGAATATAATGAAAAATGTAAATCCTTGTTACCACCAAAACCAAAAGGAATTGGTAACTCGTTCACTAATTTCGTTAGCAAGAATTTCCCAGAAGGTGGTGATGCTATTTTAGCTAATAAAGTATTAGTTGCTCAATGGAACACAATGTCAGAAAGTGAAAAGGCTCAATATGCCTTTGATGAGGCTGATAAATTACAAAATAAACAAGATATTAAAGATTGGAAGGAAGCCAGAATCCACAACTATAAGAAATATTTAGAATTCAAAAACAACTACAAATATGAAAACTAAAATCATTGCTGTATTATGAATTAGAGTGGAAGAGGTGATGAGAAAATGAGAAAATGAGAGCTATTTAATGCTGACTTTTTTTAACTGGTTTTCATTCTAAATATTGATGTATAAGTACAAATAATATAATATAAGTACGTTTTTTTTTTCAGAAAAGCAATATATGAATCGTTTAGTTAGTTTGAAATTAACAGATGTGTATATACGCGTGTCAGGTGCCCTGTTTATGGTGGCAATTTATTAACTCTGCATAGAGATCGCTCTTTTTTTTTTTCTTAGTAGTTATTACTCCTTACATAATTTTTTTTAAGTCATGAGGAATGACTTAGTTGTGAATGTATTAGTTTATATTCAAGTAGAGTGGATAATAGTAAGTAAGTAGTGGTGGTATGTATGTATGTATCACGTGCAATAAGGGTTCTTATTGGTCGGAATTAGGTATTACATAATGATGAATAATAATTAGTCTTAACTAAATTAAATAGTTAATATATTTTAGTACCTCTAATATTTTGTAGTTTTTTATTTTTTCTGTTGCGCCTCCTAACTGTCATTCACTAACCAAGACAGAGTGAGACAGTGACAGCCAAAGAGTGAGAAAAAATGTGTGGTGAATTTTTTACACTTGTATTATTTTTACCCATTGTATATTATTATATTATTTTATTTTATTTTTATATTATGTAACAAAATCTTCTCCTAAACGAATACCTTTATTTCTACACACCTTTATTCAGCCTCAACTTAACCCTAACAAACCCAAACTATATTAATAAAAACAGCATCCTACATCTACATCTTCATCTACATCTAGTCTCACATTTACTTCTTCTTGCTATAACATCATCCTTCAGTGTCACATGTTTAAATTCAAAAACAAATTGAAGTTTGGTACCTCTTCCTCGGAAAAACAATCAACACCAACATCAACCTCCTCTTCAACTCCCACACACACACCACCGCCACCTGGATCATCATCCTCATCATCCAGTTCTACTACCCATAATCACAATGGATCTGGCACACAAGATAATTCCCCTCCTAGACAATCAACCGACTCCAGAAACACAATATCAGCCAACGACTTGGCCGACGACATTTCGAAATTGACCGTGAATACGGACGAATCACCCGAAAAGGCCTCCACGTTGAATAGCAAGAATGGCCGTGCCTCTGCTTCTTCATCACAACAACAATCCAACACCACTACTGCTGCAGATTCCAACTCTAACTCATTGTACAACACTTCCCCATCATCTTCACAAGCAGCTTCGTCTCAAGTGTCGTCGGGATCAGACCAACTGGGTCATCCGGCTTCTCCTGGGTTGTTAACCGTAAAAATTTACGGATCCCAAAATGTCCAGTTACCCATCAAAATCAACAGTTCCAAGCAGATATTGCATGCGTTGGCCATTAATGCCAACAATGAATCTGTGGGGCAAAAATTATTGAAGAATTTGAGTACTTTGGAAAAAGACAGTAATGAAGCTGGGGATTTCTTGTCGGGAGCAATTGCCACAAGTTTCCTTCCTTCCATCATAACGATCCCAAATGCAGAAAATTTGGTTAAATCATTACTTTATTTAACTATAGAATTTGATAATAACGTTTTGGTTATTGAACCACAAAAGGGTACTGTGAACCAATCTACCTGGAACCAAGTTGTTTCCTTTGATGTTTCACAAAAATCACAACAAGAGAGTGGTGTTGGTTCCAATTTCTTAAATCTTAATTTGTTCATCAGGTTGCCCAATATGTTGATCCCTGAAAATGAAAAAGCAGGTAAAAAGCATTTATTTACCAATTTCCAACAGGGTTCACAAGGGGGGGAGTCTGGTACTAATATCGGAGATTTATTAATTGGTACCATTAAATTACCTTTGAACTTGAAATGTCATACACAACAAATCAGATTGATGAACCATGAATATTTGAAATTTTCAAACTATAATGCCAATTTACAAGATCTGATGTCCAATGATATGGGGGAAATCATGCTCACTATAGAATTCAAACCATTGACCAAAAAGCGTCTTTCTATTGATGATTTCGATTTGTTGAAACTTCTTGGAAGAGGTTCTTTTGGTAAAGTTATGCAAGTTGTGAAAAAGGACACCAAACAAATTTATGCCTTGAAAATCATTCGTAAACAACATATTGTTTCTAGACTGGAAGTTACACATACATTGGCCGAAAGAACGGTCTTGGCTAGAATAACCAACCCATTTATTGTTCCGTTAAAGTTTTCTTTCCAATCTCCAGAGAAGTTGTACTTGGTATTGTCATTTATTAATGGTGGGGAATTGTTTTGGCATTTACAACGTGAAGGTAAATTTTCTATGGACAGATCTCGTTTCTATATCGCAGAATTGTTAACTGCATTGGAAAGTTTACATGAATTGAATGTTATTTATCGTGATGTTAAACCGGAAAACATTTTGTTGGATTACCAAGGACATATTGCTCTTTGTGATTTTGGATTGTGTAAATTGAACATGAGTAATGATGACAAGACAAACACATTTTGTGGTACTCCAGAATATTTGGCTCCCGAATTATTGTTGAACCAAGGATATACTAGAAGTGTTGATTGGTGGACTTTGGGTACATTGTTGTATGAAATGCTTACTGGGTTACCACCATTTTATGATGACGATGTTCCAACAATGTACAAAAAGATTTTACAGAACCCATTACGATTCCCAACCTTTTTGGAAGGTACCGATGCTCAAGATTTATTGATCAAATTACTACAAAAAGATCCAAGTTTAAGATTGGATGAAGCTTCTGAAATCAAGAGCCATCCATTCTTCAAGGACATTGATTGGAATAAATTATTGAACAAGAGCTACTTGCCACCTTTCAAACCAAATGTTGAAAACTTGTTGGATACTTCGAATTTCGATCCTGATTTCACCAACGAAAAACCACAAGATTCCGTTGTGGATGACTTTTTAACAGAAAGTGTTCAAAAACAATTTGGTGGTTGGACATACAACGGTGATAACGTTTTATAAAAAGTTAAAGAAAACTGACAGAAGATATAGTAACATTTATCGATGAAAAAGTCTTGATTGGATAAATACGGTGATATAATAATAAAAAAAGAAAATAGGAACCACGAGTGACATTGACGTATAGACTACAAAGAGAATAAATGAAAAAATGAAAGTTATATAAATTAAAATAAATTAAATAAACAGAAATTGAAAATCAAAATAAAACCTCCCCCCCCGATATCTCTTTCTCGTTATTATTTATTAGCAGCATTGTAGTAAGTGGCACCACTACGACCTGGAAACCCTTTATTTGATTTGCTATTCGGATTAACATGACCACGATTCAAAGGCACGTTATGATTCGTGGGGAAGTCACCCCTGGCAAATCTCTCTGGTTCTTTAGCTAGATATTGCTGATATTGAGGGTTGAGATGTTCAGGCGGAGATAAGGTTATGTTGACCTTTTCTGGCTTGATTTTGTAAACTGTTGGATCTTGTAAAGGGTCAATACGATGTTGTGGACGGGAGTAGTTTGATTTGGAGTCCGAAGAATCAAGTGGCTGTGGTTGAGGTGGTCTGGAATAGGGATTTTGTTGCGATTGTATTTCTTCATACGGAGGAGGTGCATCTGTTGGAAAGCGTTGTGGTTGACCATTATTTCCTTCCTTCTTTTTATCGTTTTCCCATTGAATCTTTTCACTCATTTTTTATGATAATTAGTTTGTTATATAGCAATTAGCTAGAAAAAGGCAATTATGGTCAAGATTTTGAGTTTTTTTTTTGCCATATGAGTTGCAGAAACTTTGTCTTGCTCCCTGAAGATTTTGCGACATTTGCCCAACCCACGACATTGCTCAATAAAATGAGAGAACAAATTTAACTGCGAGAAAAGCGAATGAAAAATTTTCTTACTATTAACGATAATCGGATACCGTCCAAGCCCATTTAACCATGTTCAACCCATTCAACAAATCCGCTCCTAGCATATTTAAGGCATTTACTCGTGGAATCAAAATCAAAAGTGAGCTTAATGTGGCCACCCAAAAGATAGTTAACCAATTATCTGTATTATCTGCCAGTAGGAAACAACCAAGACTTTTGACATTATGTAACGAAGATATCATCAAACATAGAACCATCATGAATGCTTGGAAATTATTGAAGCGTAGAAGAGTTACCAAAAAAATGGATCAATTAGCCAAACAATATAATAGTATCCAAAATGCTATGCAAGATTTGAAAACCACCAGTCCTCAATTATTCAAAGCTGCCAATACTAAGGATCAAAAACGTTTTACAACTTTCCCAATTGAAATGAGAGTTCCTACTGAATACCCAGCAAATAAACCATGGCTTTATAATTACACCCCAGCTAGTCGAGTTCGTAAGTAAGTAACTGAAAAAGAAAAAAGAAGGGTTGTCTCTTGTAAATAGAAATATTTATTCAAATAATATACATATATATAAATATATAAATAACGTACGCATACACACATGTACCAACGGCAGCTGACATTTGTCGAACATGCCGTGCGCTTTAGTCTTGTCTAATCTAACTTCTTTTAATCATCAAACGTTCTAGCTTTTCTTTTTCGACTTGGTGTGCTCCCACTACTTGGAGTTTCCGATCGTTCTATACTTGCTGCTTTGACCCCTAAATTTGCAGTTGCAGGATCCACAGAATCTTCATAATCATCGAAATCATCTTTTGTTGATGTGCTTCCAGAAGTACCTCCGTTTATACTTTGCCCTTGTCTTTTTAACATCTGTTTGATGTAATTAACTGAACTTAAACTGAATATATGATCGTCATCTGTATAAACAACTCTTCTTTTATTGGCATTCCCACCCCCACCACTAGTTTTGGTGATGTTTTCAAATCCTTTGACAATATTACCTAAGGGACTTTCTTCGAAATACTCGATTTCTTTCTGATATATGGAATCCTCTAACGTGGATAGTTTTTTCGATAATTCTTGTTTCTTGAGTATTTGGGACACAAGTTTCTTCCTTAGTTCATCGTATTTCTCTGTGTTTTTCGTTGCATTTCCTGTTTGTTTTGATGATGGTGTAGATTTCTTTGATGATTCGTCTTCTTGTTTTGGAGATGGTTCCAGTTTTGTCGTCGCTAGATTCGAATCTTTTGATTTACTGGGCAGGCTCTTGACATCTTTTGGTTCTTTGCTTGACATCTCGTGATTGATTAAAAAAGCGTGTATATCGATAATATGATATCACTTACCACCACTGTTGTAGTTTTGTCCAGATTTACTACAAAGTTTGAAGAAAAAAAAAACAAAAGAAAAACACGACATAAGTCGCAAAACATATAATGTCGTATATCCTGCATATTGCTTGTCGACACACTACCAACGCGCGCACCACTCACCAAATTGAATAGTCGACACTAAAGTGTTCCCGGAGATCATGTTATAATTTCTAATTTCTGCTTCTTCGCATGGACGCAGGAAAAAAAAAAGTGGTTCCAATCACATGACTTCATGCACTATTTTTGCAATCCGAACTATCCTCCTAACCCACCTGTTGTTAGGATACATACATTTGCAATTGTGGTAGTTATAGATATTAATGCGTATTCATATGGGGTGGTGGTGTCAGGTTCCATGGTACTATAGCAGTACGCACTATCTCCAGACTGTTCCCCCGGGGGTCAATTGACCGGAATCAATTGGTTCCATTGGGATTCAGTTGATGCGGCGAACAATCATAAAAAAAAAATTGACTGCCAAAAAAAAAAAAAAAAAAAAAGAACAGGACTTTGATAAATCCTTTGAACCGTAATTCCGGAATAAAATAAAAATTACAAATTATCAATTATAACAAATTATAACCAATTGTTATTATCCACTAAAAATACAGCAATATTAGAAACAAAAAAAAAATAAGGAGGTTAAGGAACTTCCAGCATCAAGTAGCGTTTTAGGTGGATACACGTGAGAAAAGGGAAAAATAAAAGAAAACTAAATAAAAGAAAAATGTGTATAAGGTGACAAGAAGGGCCAACAATTGTGTGGTTACACAGACTAAAACATTCACCTGATGGTCCGAATTATTGAAAGACAGGTGGTTGAAATTACAAAACGGAACAGAATGAGAGACAGTGCGAAAAAAAAAAAATCACCTAGGAGGAAGATCGGGATGTTGTGTTCCAGTTTGCATGGGTTGCGCATCCACACCGCAATACATAACAGCAGTTTTGTGTGCATGAGGGCACCGTCAGGTTATACAGAAATTTTTCAACCACCCTTTTTTTTTTGCGGTGGTGGTGAGCCATGGGTAACAGAGGACACCACCAGTACCACTCTGGCACCATATGGTAGTTTTTTTTTTCTTAGTGCAATTGAGAATTCAAAATTAATATATAAATCACCACAATTTCCACCAATCCATTTTTTCTGTTTCTCTTTCTTTTCTTTTTTGTTCTACATCAAGTTTTCTAACTGATTCAAACACTACAAACAACAATGTCTTTCGCCACTAAAATTCACGCTAGATCCGTCTACGACTCCAGAGGTAACCCAACTGTCGAAGTTGACTTCACCACTGAAAAAGGTTTATTCAGATCAATTGTTCCATCTGGTGCCTCTACTGGTATCCACGAAGCTTTGGAAATGAGAGATGGTGACAAATCCAAATGGTTAGGTAAAGGTGTCTTGAACGCTGTTGCCAACGTCAACAACGTCATTGCCCCAGCTTTGGTTAAAGCCAAGATCGATGTCAACGACCAAGCTAAAATCGATGAATTCTTGAACTCATTGGACGGTACCCCAAACAAATCTAAATTGGGTGCTAACGCTATTTTGGGTGTCTCTTTAGCTGCTGCCAACGCCGCTGCTGCTTCCCAAGGTATCCCATTGTACCAACACATTGCCAACATCTCCAAGGCCAAGAAAGGTAAATTCGTCTTGCCAGTTCCATTCCAAAACGTCTTGAACGGTGGTTCCCACGCTGGTGGTGCTTTGGCTTTCCAAGAATTCATGATTGTTCCATCTGGTGTTGAAACTTTCTCTGAAGCCATGAGAATTGGTTCTGAAGTTTACCACAACTTGAAATCTTTGGCCAAGAAACAATACGGTCAATCCGCCGGTAACGTCGGTGACGAAGGTGGTGTTGCTCCAGATATCACCAGTCCAAAAGAAGCTTTGGACTTGATCATGGCTGCTATTGAAAAAGCCGGTCACAAAGGTAAGGTCAACATTGCTATGGATGTTGCTTCTTCCGAATTCTACAAAGACGGTAAATACGATTTGGACTTCAAAAACCCAAACTCCGATGCCTCTAAATGGTTGTCCGGTCCACAATTGGCTGACTTGTACGAACAATTGATTGCTGAATACCCAATTGTTTCTATTGAAGATCCATTTGCTGAAGATGACTGGGATGCTTGGGTCCACTTCTACCAAAGAGTTGGTGACAAGATCCAAATTGTCGGTGACGATTTGACTGTTACTAACCCAATCAGAATTAAGACCGCCATTGAAAAGAAGGCTGCTAACGCTTTGTTGTTGAAAGTCAACCAAATTGGTACTTTGACTGAATCCATCCAAGCTGCTAACGACTCTTACGCTGCCGGTTGGGGTGTCATGGTTTCCCACAGATCTGGTGAAACTGAAGATACTTTCATTGCTGACTTGTCCGTCGGTTTGAGAGCTGGTCAAATCAAGACTGGTGCCCCAGCTAGATCCGAAAGATTGGCTAAATTGAACCAAATCTTGAGAATCGAAGAATCTTTGGGTGCTGATGCCATCTACGCTGGTAAAGATTTCCACACTGCTCACCAATTGTAAGTTTGTGTGTGTGATTTGAAGGATTAATACTAGATATTATTCTCTCTCTCCCATATAGGTTCAATAGTAACTTGATTTTAAATGTAATGTGATTTTTTTTTGATAAAAAAAATATTAATTGTAGTTTGCATATGTTTAATCATACATTCTCTTCAAGTATGTTCTTTCGTTTCTTGTTATCATTCCCAACATTTGAAAGTGATATTGTCAGATTTTACTAATACACTGAAAAATTGAAATTGACCATATCTAATACAATCGTAACTAGAAAATACTTGTGATATACATATACTTCTTAGTATTATATTCTAACCTACAATGCCACCTTTTACACTTCTTTGCTTCTTCTACATTAATAATTGACCCTCGTTATATGCTAATTTTTCTTGCCGTCCATGACTAACCACCAGCCAGCCCACCAATATCGCACATTCAAGTATAATTAGGTCATGGTAAACATTTTGCGGCAAGCTGTATTACCTCTTACAATTACACTGAATTCTACAATAGCTGGAAACTCCCTTCTTCTTGAATTCCGGCCAACCGATTTTTATACCAAATGTAAGGGATTATCACGTGATTTAATATTGACTTAGAGTGTATTTCAAAAATCAACGGTCAGCAGTTCTCCCGTACTTGGTTTTTTTGGTTCCAAATCACGCCAAAATGGCGTGACGGGGTTGGTACCCTTTTGGAACCATACTCCCTGGCCAAGATGGGAGTGAGCGACCGGGTACTTTTCCCCGGTTGGTCCTGCGTTTTAGGACCCTACGCCCCCCTTGGCCAAAGGGGAGCGAGACTGGGTATACTTTTGGGAGGGATAGTCAATCCCTCCAACCCAGTCATCTACAGTGCAGGTGGTCTCACTCATTTAAGAGAGACCATACCCCCCTGGGTTAAGTGGGGGGTCAGTCCGGGATTGAGGTGCCCATGTCAAGAGGCTCCCCGAACCCCGGTCTCCTGCATCGGGATTAGACCCACTCAATAATACCTCATTCCCCCGAATTCTCAAAAAGGGAACCAAGGCTGAGCGGCTATCCCGATTGAATGCAAGAAAGCAGTGACTAGTCACTTTCCTGTTGAAGGACCACCGCTAATACACAACCGCCTTTAAGAAGTGAACCCTACTCAAGGTAGTTCAAGGTGGGACTTACCTTCTTTGGGCGGTCCTTCTATAACCCTGTTTTGTCTTTCAAGGCATTTGGAATCTCGATCAGCTCTAATTATGGAGGAAAGGAAAGGGGATATAACAGATCGTATTGGCGTTTCTTAGGGTTTTTCTTGAAGGGTAACAAATATTGTTTAGTTTATAGTTTGTGCTAGTGTCAGAAATCAACATAGGTTGTAACAACTCAATTAATTAATTAATTGATTGATTGATTGATTGATTGATTGATTGATTGATTGATTGATTGATTGATTGATTGATTGATTGATTGATTGATTGATTGATTGATTGATTGATTGATTGATTGATTAACATTAGCATTTAACTTATTGGCGATTAATTTGAGGAAACCTAATTGATGAACTGATAGAATCAATCGATTAATTGACGTTTGATATGATTAATTCTCATGATTGATTGATATTTTATTGATTGATGTTTGTAATAATTCATGATTGTTGATTTGTTATTGATGGAAACAAAAAATAAGAAAGAAAAAAGTGATATAAAAAAGTGACTTTTTGGGAGATTTGTTGTGCAGTTGTGTATTTTTTTGTTCTATTTTTTTTGCAACCAAGATTTTAGTGTATGGTCATTATTGGGCGCATATGTTATTTTTTCACAGCAATTTGTTAACAGCGAAAACTCTAGAGTATATAAACAAAACTATAGAATTATACGGAAACATATTGAATTTCTATCTCGGATTACCCAAAACAAACAGTAATATATTTTGAATGCCAATAGCAATTATTTCTTGTCAATCCACTTAGTCTGGAACGGTGTTAACATGGTTTTTGTGTAATACAGTTTCATGTTGTGTAAAACAATTTAGCAGCAGTCCAAATAAGGTACGGTAAAAATGAGCGTATAAGTTGTCAAATGCACATCAGGTATACTGCGGTAGGTAGGAATAGACAACAATTTAATGCACTGTTCATTACCAGAGCTGATTTAGTTTTCACCTGCACTTCTGCGATCGAGGCATATCCAGGCTTTATAACTTCCTCCGACAAGACTTTGAACCTGGGATGGTTGTGATTGATTGAATTCGTATTGTCCAACCCCTTATCATCGCTTTTTATCCTTTATTCCAGACAATCACCCATACAGCAAATAACACTACACTGACGTTAAATTCCTTTTCAAACGTGACATGTTCAAACATAAATCTATTCCAATTCCTAAAGTTAAACATACCTGGACCCTAAGAACTTCTGTTGAGTTCCACACATTACAACTTAACCTCCCGTACTGCAGTCATCCAGCACAAACCATCGTTATAAGTTGCCTAGGTTGGATTCGAACAGCAACCTTATGGATCTACTGGAGCCCGTTACCTCTCCCCTATTTAATTGAAGTTAGCTTGAGTTTGCTCTTATTCACTAAACGCTGTCTTTGTCATGACATGTTATAGTACCAACTAGTTATTCATAGTGAAGTATCTCCCGATCGGATTTTAATAATACAACCAGGAAAAAATAATTTTATCGGTTAAGCAATTTCAGGACGTATTCGTTTAAACCATTACCCATTACGACGGCTGTGGTTTAAGCTTTTGTCTACGGGTGTTACAATTAACCGTGTATGAATTTTTCTACCCTTAATAGCGGATAAAATACACCACCCGGAGTATTTATTCGTGCCGCATTGCGCTTTTTTTTTTACCCAGTGTTGTTGCCTTGCCGAATAAGGAAATATCTCATTAAATTGCTGCGGGTAAAGTTCTATGTTTGATTTTCATGTTTGCTATCCGGTACGACGTTTCCTTGTTCGATGATGGCCTTCCATTATTTATAGAAGCAGGCTTGATCCAAATTATTCAGCAAATTTAATAAATCGAAATTAAAGTTAAAGTCCAAATACAGCGAGAGAGAACGACGCATCCTTAGCCACCACGATGAAACTTTATTCATTCCTAATAGGATTATTTGTGATACAACAAACCCAAGCATTCTGGCCATTTGATTCCGGCTCTTCCACCAGTTCGTCTTCTTCCAGCACAACCAGCGACACAGCTTCGACATCGTCATCTTCTTCAAGCAGTGACAGCACAGACACGGACTCTGCATGGTATCAAATTTTCTTGAACGGCATTGGAAATAGCGAAGAAAACAACCGAAATGACTATGCGCCTTATAATACCACATGTCCCAGCAATTCGATCATCAGAGAAGCTGACGGTATATCGGATCAAGAAAAGGAATATTTATTGAATAGACATGAAATCACCAACAAGAATTTGATTGATTTTTTACTGAAGAAATCAAATATTTCTGGATTTGATGCTGAATCGTTTATCAACAATAATACAGACTCGCATAACATCACCATTGGGTTGTCGTTCAGCGGTGGTGGGTATAGAGCCATGTTGTGTGGAGCGGGACAAATTTTGGGTTTGGATGGTCGATTTGAAGATGCCAATGACCACGGGCTTGGTGGGTTATTGGAAAGTGCCACCTATGTCAGTGGATTATCCGGTGGGAATTGGTTAGTGGGTCTGTTGGTTTTTAACGATTGGTTATCAGTGCAAGATATCGTGAATGGTAAATCAAGTATTTGGCAACTTGAAGATTCGATTTTGAATCCAAGTGGGATTAGAATAGACAAGACTATTGCATACTATTACGGTCTAGCGAAAGCTGTTCAAGCAAAGGAAGACGCAGGTTTTAATACGTCGATTACTGATACTTGGGGTAAAGCACTTTCTTACCAATTTTTCGAAGATGGCAATGGAGGTCCTAATGTGACTTGGTCAAGTATCCGTAATTTATCAAGCTTTCAGGATCATCTGATGCCATACCCCATTGTGGTAGCGAATGGTAGAACTCCGCATTCATTTATTATCAACGAAAATTCCACCGTCTTTGAAGTAAGTCCTTATGAATTGGGATCATGGGATCCATCATTGAGATCCTTTAGTGATGTCCAATACATTGGGTCAACTATCCATAATGGTGATCCCAACAATACTGATGTTTGTGTCCAAAACTTTGACAATGCTGGATTTATAATGGGAACATCTTCCTCCTTGTTCAATCAAGTCATCCTTAGATTAGACGACTACCCCATGAATTCCGTAATCAAAGAGATTTTAAAAGGCATTTTAACCGATGTCAGTGCAAGTGAATATGATATTGCGCTTTACGATCCCAACCCATTTTTTGGAGCCGATTCTGCTAGTGCACAGTCAATTGTGGTTAACGAAACACTTTATCTATGCGATGGAGGTGAAGATTCACAGAATGTTCCCTTCTATCCCTTGATTCAAACGGCCCGAGATGTTGATGTCATATTTGCGTTCGATAATTCTGCTGATACCGACCAAAGCTGGCCGAACGGAACCTCTATTATGGAGACCTACAAGCGTCAATACTCAACTCAAGGAAAGGGAACACCTTTCCCATTTGTGCCAGACGTTGCTGGGTTCTTGGATGAAGATTTGGGTTCTAAGCCTGTATTTTTTGGATGTAATTCATCAGACTTGAGCGAATTAGTTGCCTGGCACGGTAATGATAACATAAATGCCACGGATATTCCCTTAATTGTTTACACCTCAAACTCACAAATGAGTTATAATTCTAATTTTTCAACGTTCAAGTTATCCTATTCTAATTCAGAAAAACTAGGAACAATAAGGAATGGATTCGAAGTAGTGACAAGAAATAATTTAACGGATGATGACAACTGGCTTACATGTGTAGGGTGTGCTATCATTCGAAGACAACAGGAAAGGTTAGGTGAAGAGCAATCGGAGGATTGTCAAAAATGTTTTCAAGAATATTGTTGGACCGGCGGGTTGAAGGAAGCAGCTGCCGTGTCCAGTGTGAGTGGCATTTCAGGATTAGCCAGCGCCACTAGTAGTAGTGGTGGTGGTGCTACTACTACTTCTGGAAGCAAAAGCTCTCCGACAACTGGTTCATCATCATCCACAAATACTGGTTCTTCACAGAGCACATCATCAGCTTCAAAACAGAACAATGGATCTCCTGTGAGTGGTGGATCTGTTCCATACGTGTTTATCTTGATAGATTTCTTATTGGCATTGGTCTTTGCTTAGTGTGCAGGTACTTTTTTTTTTATAGAATGAATGGTATTAGAATTTGAATCACTACAAGGTTATTTCTATACATATATGCGTATGAATTATACTTACATCTATAATCAACCTTCGACTGGTTGTTCCTTCTCTTCATTTTCCTTTTCAGGAATGATGTTCCAGCCCAATTTCTTGTTCAACTTTTCGTAACGTAGACGATCTCTATCACTAACACTTGGTCTAATTGACGAGAGAGCATGGTCGAAATCATCTGCAGTGATGAAAATCTTTTCTTCTTCGGCAGTTTCTTGATAGAAACCAGACTTGTCCAAATCTTGGATCTTTTGACTATTGAAAAACTTCTGTTTCAAAGCAAAGATACCAGCTTCCTTTACCAAAGACGATAAATCAGCCCCCGAGAAGTTCCTACATCTTGAGTCTTGTGCTATAGAATCAAGTGAAACATCTGGATGCAATGGACTGTTGTTGGATCTCACCAAAGTCTTTAATATCTCTAATCGTTCTTCAGGAGATGGCAACTCAATATACAACGTCTTGTCCAATCTTCCTGGTCTTAACATTGCTGGATCAATCATGTCCGGTCTGTTGGTAGCACCAATGACGAAAACCCCCTTTCTATCATTCAACCCATCCAATTCGGTCAACAAAGTGTTAACGACACGGGAACTTGATTCAGACATAGAACTATCTCTACGCGGCACCAAAGCGTCCAATTCATCAAAGAATATGATACAAGGAGTTGAAGCCCTAGCTCTCTGGAATACTTGACGAACTGCCTTTTCTGACTCACCAACATATTTATTCAAGAGTTCAGGACCCTTGATGGAAATAAAGTTTGCTCGAGATTCGTTGGCTACGGCTTTAGCAAGAAGTGTTTTACCACAACCAGGAGGACCCCACATTAAAACCCCAGCTGGAGCAGCAATACCAACACGCAAGTAAAGCTCCGGTTTCTTGATGGGTTGAACAATACACATATGCAATTCCATTCTAATAGAGGAGAGCGCACCCACATTCTGCCAAGTGACATCCGGAACTGTGGCAAACCCTTCTCTTTTAGCACTGGGCTGAACGGTTGGAAGTGCATTCACAAAGTCTTCATAAGTGATGGCCAATGGGTCCAATTGCAGTTGGCTCAATGTATCAGGATGTTCGTTTAAAAACTTCTTGATGGTAGATAATTTTTCGACTTCGGTTTTCTTGTCAAAGTTCTTCTTCAATATATCTTCCTTGTTGGAGTCACCAATTACAGTGTCTATTTCCATGGAATCAACTTTCTGGGCGATAGACTCCTCTTGTTCTTCGCTCATCGTTTCAAATATTCTTTTGATTGCTGTAATACCAGCAGCTGTCACCAAACTTTTAAGATCAGCTCCAACGTAACCTGGAGTCAACTTGGACAATTCTCTGTAATCGAAATTACTACCATTTTCAAGCTTTATACTTTTTGTCATTGCCTTGAGGATGGATATTCTTTGTTCTTCATTTGGCACATTCAAACAGATCTCCCTATCAAATCTACCTGCACGTCGAAGGGCTGAATCCAAAGAGTCTGGTCTGTTAGTTGCTCCAATGACAACAACAGGCTTGCCACCAGTTTTATCCAAGGTTAGTTCGTCCATGAGGGTTAACAACTGAGCCACAATTCTTCTTTCCATCTCTCTTTGAGCACCACCGTCTCTTTTGGGAGTAATGGCATCAATTTCATCCATGAATATAAGACATGGAGCAACAGTCTTTGCTTCTTCAAACAATTCTCTCAATTTCTTCTCCGATTCTCCTGACATTCCAGAAACTATCGATGGCGCAGAAATGTTGAAGAACGGAACTTTCAATTCTCCTGCTAAAGCATTGGCAAGTGTAGTTTTACCACAACCTGGTGGACCATACAAAAGTACTCCTCGTGGTGGTTCTACACCAGTGCTGGTGTAAATTTCTGGATGAAGGATAGGCAATCCAATTATTTCAAGTAACTGAGTAGTGATGGTTTCTATTCCACCAAGTGAAGAAAGATCGGAGTTGGGAGGAGTATGATCGATTTTTCTCTTCTGTTTCTTTAATTGGGCTTTGGCGGTTTCTTTGACCTTTCTTTTGGTTCCGATGTTGTTTTCTCCTTGGTCATCGCCATCTTTCGATTGCGTAGTCTGGTTATCTTCGTTTCCTCCCATATTCCATAAGGATACAACTGACTTATTCAATTCATTCAGGTCTTTAACTTCCATGAGTCTACCCTCGTCATTATCTTCTTCGTTATTGTAGTCGTCGTCTTCACCTAATTCAGAAACTTGATCGCTTGGGTGATCGACAACTTTCCCAAGCTCTTCTGCTTCGTCTTGACGTATGATCTTCAAACAATTTGCAATTGATTTTTCAAGATTGTTTCTCTTCATTCGCTTCAACTGGAAGTCTTTAGATTGTACATAGGATAATATTTGAGAGATAGTAAGGTTGTTCGATGATGCAATATATGAAAATGGGTCGTGGTTGTCTGGGTCTTCTAAGGCATTTTTGTTGATCTCAGTTTGTTCTTCAAGTAGGTCATGGATCAAGTTATATATTTTCTGATCCAATGATCCAGTGATGGTATTCTTCTTTGCCATATTTCCTGGATACGAAGGTGTTGGCTCTGATAGGTATTTAATTGTATTTGAATTTTTTTTTTTTTCATCCATCTCATTACTATCTCGTTTTGGCTACTACATCAATTATGGATCACAAAAGCCCTACGTGCTTAGATCAGAGCAAGTTCATGGGAGGCAAATACTAAAAAAAAATGAAGAATCACTCCATTCTTTAATACCAACTCGCCCATCTAAATAAGGAAAAGATCTTGTTACGTAATTTGTTTCATCATTAAACTAAAATTCTCTTGACACTATATAATTTGCACAAACTAAACATTTCTTTGCTTGTCATCAATATTCTTCAACATTGTTATCGGTGTCAGTAACTTTACAGCCAGTAACTTCAATTATTATCAAAGCATTGTCATCATTTTCAATATAGTTCTTGACTTGATTATGGTCAATCTTTGGGTTATTCAAGTGCAAGGATTTGTAGAAATCAAACTTGGAAGCATCCTTCTTTTCATCAAGGATTTTAGCCTGACCATCAAGCATAACGGAGACTCTACTCAACTCATTCTTGTTAAAATTGGCAAGTAACTCAAAGAGTGAGTTGCTTCTGCGACGAGATAATGACTCGTCTTGCAGTACGTCGGAATTTCCCTTGACTGAGATCCAGTCATGTATCAAGACAGAAACGTTTGGATTGGAGACCATGTTCTGGAACTTTGTGGTCTTTCTTGGAGTGGAGATGATGATCACATTCTCGTCTCCCCTATGGAAGAAAGTGTAGTTCATTAACGATACATGTGGCTTGTTGTTCAAACATGTTGCTAAATGAATGAATCTACTGGAATTGAGTAGATTAAGAACAGATTCAGGCAAGTTTTCTTGGTTAGACATAGTTGTCGTTCAAAGTAATGATATGCCCCACGAAAAAGGAATTGAACAAGGCGACTGAAAATCTCTCCAACTTATTTATATAGTTCGTAGTTGAATGGAAAAAAAAAAGATTACTAAGTGAAATTTATTCTCGTCTGCTAAAGATTTCTATATAATCACCGGAAAAAGCACTAATTTCAAAACACGATATCCGGCTACTACCAATTGCCCATGCCTAACACGTAGCTATCTACAGCGCACCACCGCCATCTTACAACCTAGCAAACTTCTTGAAATTATGCTTGTCATCAAGAAAGCTACTCAACTCATCAAGAGTGATGTCGAGTAGAAGCATCTGGTTCTCTTCAATAATCAAGTTCTTGTTGATATTACAACTGTAAGTTTTAGCCTTGCTCTCCACAGCATCATTTCGAGGGTCTAAAAGAACACCAATTTTGTATAATGTGCTCCAACTGTTGAGCAACACTTTCTGAGACCATACTTTTTGGTTGACCCTGATATTGCTGGTTATTCTGTTCTCCAGCGAAATTGAAGAATTACCCACATTGTACTCTTTCACCATATCTTGGTATTCCTTGTAAGCCAAGTTAAAGTTGATACTTTGCATTTCGTATTTCTTGAGCCATCTAGCAGCTGCAATTGCCAAAAGCAATTCCAAGTCGGATAATGATTGAATTTGATTTTGTATCCCTTCCTGACCCTGACTATTTACTTTGAAGCTCTGCTCTTGCAAATACGGCAGTGCTACTGACAATTGTGATATTGGGAGCCTACAATTGTTATTAAACTCTTTGTAGTCCTTGATAGTGTAGAAGTTTCGTACCACTATATTTCTCAATAAACTCTTGTCCTTTGAGAATAGTCGATCCACATTCTTGTTCCATTCTTCCCCGTATGACGCATTATTCAAACTCGCAAGTGTGGCATTGTTCAATATGAGACTCAATTTAGCATTATTCCAGAATCCATCCAACAGATTTTCATGAACAATACTTATAACCCTTTGCGAGAATCTACTGTTGACTCTCTTTTCCAATGACTCTTTAGTCGTCATCTTCACAGTTAATCCGATGACACAGATGGGTGTATCACCATTTTGCGACAAGTCCAACAAATTATACAAAAGTGTTTGTCTTGTGTCGGTGGTGAATTTTTCAAACTCATCAATCACAAATATTAAAGGCATTTTGCTCTCTTCCCCAACGTGTTGAGCATTCAATACGCTAAGAATATTTGCAAATGTTTGATTGATCGATTTTTTTTCAAAACTGGCAAACTGTCCTTCTTCATTATCTTCATCATCTAGAGCCCGTATTTCATCTTCGTCATCTTCGGGAGATTCTCTTGTTGTCCCATCATCATCGATGGCATCAAATCCTTTCACTTTCGTATCCAATTGTCTAGCGATCTCCCTCAACGCAGAACTATCATCGATATGCACGGATGAGTTTAAGTGAATGGAAATAAACTCATTCTTAAATTTTGTACTTAGTTCGGATAATGCTTCGGTCACAATTGAAGTCTTTCCACTAGATCTTGGTCCCACTACAATTACCGAATGGCTCTCTTTATCTCGAATTGTTCTTTCGAAAATTGTATAAATTTCATTGAACTTTTCTGATAACGTTGGAGCGCTTGAAAAATTCACAAAATTTCCATTTAACTGTTTGAAGACTTGTTCTTTGACAACTTCTACGTCATGTTCAGTGATTGTCTGTTCAGGAATGGTGTTGTCTGGAGATTGATGATGTGTCTCTACAGTGACTTTGTCTTCTTGCACCTGAATATTGTTCTCTATTACATCTGTCGAAGTTTCTGAATCTAATTTCCTTTTCTTTAAGGATATGTTACCATCCAATTCTGGAATTGTATGTGTTGACATCGTTTGTTTGTTTGTCCAAGGTATTTCGTACCTATATCGTTTGGAGAAACTTTGAACCTAAAAGAAAAAAAAAGAAAGATAAATATTGGATTGCCGGTTACCACACGACATTTCATTTTTTTTTTCCATCAGCATTTCTTTTTCTTTTTTTTTTATCTAACTAAGTAAATGCGACAGTGACAGAGGACAAGACGTTTCAGGCGCAATTTCCTATTTGGAAACTTTGAAACGATTTTTAACATGATTTTTCACCCAACTATAAACACTAATGAAACATGCTAAATTTAAAATTCCAATGGCACCAAAGTTTACCTTTTGGTATAAATGGATTGCTGGATGACAACATAATTTGACTTGTTGTTAATTTTTTCTTTTGTATATCCTTTTCTTTTTTTTTTTCGATTTTTTTTCCTTTTTAGCAGCCCTAGCGGTATTGGTCTATTTGAATTTGATTATAGACACACATGTCTTCAATTACCACCACCACCATCACTACTGAAACAGGTAACAATACCCAAGATATAGGGTTTTCTGTGGAAGAGCAGATGGGTTATATTGCAACCACATCTTTGACTACCAGATCATCAGAATCTTCTTCTGACAAACTTCAGTCATTGACATCATCATCTTGCGTGTTACATGAAGCAACATACCATAAATTCAACCGTACCAACAGTGGTCGTATTTTCGAGAAAGATCTCAAAGATATCTTCTCTTTGCTCATAATATCGTTAAACTTGAAAAAGGAAAAAGCATCTTCTGGTTCGTCAATAATCAAATTTAACAAATTATTGACCAAGACATACCGATATTCCTTTACCTTGGAATTTGCAATCGAGATCATGAAAGAAATGAAATTGGCCATCGAATTGGCAAACACAATAACTAAAATTTCATACAATTTCAAACCGGAAATGAGCTTGTCTTTAATTTTCCAATTCTACAAAGCCAAGTTTTTGCACTCCCCTGCCGACCGTACTCGAAGTGAGCCAAAAGCAACTGTTAGTTTGCAACCAACACCCAAGGGCCTTGCGATAGTTCTGGAGTTTTGTGAAAGAGTAGGAATGCCCAAGGAAGAGCTTCCTGAGATCTTATTAGCCACAGATTTTAACACTATGTCGTTGTTTAAGTTTGACAGAGATTTGACAACCGACAAGATTTTGTATTCTGAGTACTTTCTTCACCTACTATTCAATTTGCTAATGGGACCAAAGCCAAACATCTGGACTGCTAGTAATAAACCTGATCCGCTTCCCGAGACAAACTTATTTGACAAGGACATGTATGAAGGTTTCAATTACAATGTTTCTGAATATGGACGCAATAAACAAGCCCAAGAAACAGTAGGGTTCAGTTTCTCTAGTTTTCAGAGATCTTCGATAGACACCCAAGCCACAGTTTCTAGTACTGCAACAAGCAATAAACTGGTGACATCTTCTCCATCTCCATTCTACCACAGATATTTTACCAACCCGGAATCAGAGGCACATATGCAGTATTATGTGTCTTCAGTTGGTGTTAGGTTATTGAAAGACAAAGAAATCTCCAATGAATCGGGCAAGACTATTATTGTCGATTACTGCATCAGCGGTAAGGCGATTTGTCAGTGGATTTTAGACTGTACAGATATCATTAATCCTAAACATGCCCACGAAATTGCCAGCTTACTTTTGAAGTCAGGGTTGATTAAAGAAGTGGTTGATTGTGATGATAAAGAGATTTTTGCACGCAACAAGTACTACAAGGTGACCAGACTCGGTCATTCCATATCGCAATGGGAAAAATCCACTTGTGACGCCAAAAAGAATGTACCAGAGAGGTTAGCTCCAATAGGTAACAAAAAGAACAATATTAGCACTAATTTGAAATTAGAAGATGTTCTTAACGACCCAGGAATGAGATTCCAGTTTAGGAATCATTTGAACAAAGAGTATTGTCTTGAAAACTTGGAAGCTTATACTCAATTAATGCAATTCGAAAAGAAATACACTCTTTGGGAGAAACTTAAGAACTTTATTGAAAACCCAGCCCAGAACCAAACTAACATTAGCCATTCCAGTGTGGTAACGCATTTGGATAACTTGGTGGCATCGTGTATTTCAATTGCATACCAGATCTTTAGTACTTACTTGAGTGCAGATTCACCATTAATTGTCAATATTGACTTTAAGCTCAGGTCCAAGATCACCGACTTGATGACAAACCATGAATACAAATCTGACAGCAAGAGAGATAATGAGTCGATCAAGTACTTAGAGACTCCTACAGATGACAACTCCCCAGGAACTACGCCAATTGAAGATATAAATGACATAGATTTTGATCGCGAAGCTTGCGAGAAGATTGTTTCCCACAGGGATGTTCAAACATCGGAAAACAACCTCAAAGAAATTGCTGCTCTGTTGTCACAAGTTCGGGTTCAAATATATAGGTTAATGGAAGTGGATTCCATTCCGAAATTCTTGGAAACATTAGCCAAAGACAACATATTAATTCCAAAAACAAGTTATACTTCTATAGAAAAATAAACATATACTATATGGTTGATTGTATCTTATATAATTCATTTAACTTACTACGTACTCCTGGGAAACTATTGTTACAGTAATATATATATATATATATATAAAAGGAGCTCCTCTTATGTTACAAGTTTTATATATATATGTGCGTTCCTTCTTTCTTTCTTTATTTCTTTCCTTTCTTCTTCATTGACGTTGTGGAAAGCTTAGGAAACTGGTTCCAAAGCAGTACCCTTTTTAATGGTAGCCCAACCAATCAAACGCCAATGCTTGTCGATACGTCTTGACAAAGCAATCTTTTCATTGATTTCTGTACATGCTGGGGTGGTCAATTGTAAACGGGCCATATCGGCTTTAACAGCAACAACTCTGGCACCAGTGGCAGTTGATCCAATGTTAACCATCAAAACTTCTGATTGTTCCAATTTACGAACCTTAGCACCTTGTTTTTGTCCTTCAGTCTTAACACCCAATAATCGTCTCAAAAGGAAGTAATTTATTTCAATATCAGTATAAATGGATGGCAAATTACCTTTGGCACCAACAACTTGACCAACCAATCTATCGGCTCTACACAAGGTAGGATCAACTTTGGTACCGACACCAATCAAACCACCAGGAACGGCGAATTTCAAATCATTATGTTCGGCAAATAAGGATACAACGTTGGAGAAAATAGGTTTACATTGGATTTTACCTTGGTCGTCCTTGGTGACGATACCAGGTCTGATTTCAATTTCATCACCGATTCTGAAAACACCATTCAAGATAGAACCACCGGCAACACCCCCTTTCAATTCTTCAACATCAGCCCCTGGCTTGTTAACATCGAAAGATCTAATGACTATCAATCTAGGAGAGGCAGAGAAGTCTCTCAATGGGACTGGGATATAATTAACAATGAATTGGTTGACAGCATCGATGTTGTATTTCAATTGGGCGGAGATTGGAACAATTGGGGCATTGTCAGCAATGGTACCTCTAATGAATTGGAGGATAGATTTTTCGTGTTCCAAGGCAGATTCTTCTCTCATTAAATCGACCTTGTTTTGTAAAATAATGACATGCTTCAACTTCATAATTTCAATAGCAGCCAAATGCTCGGAAGTTTGTGGTTGTGGACAACTTTCGTTACCGGCAATCAACAATAATGCGGCGTCCATAACGGCGGCACCAGACAACATAGTACTCATCAAAATATCATGCCCTGGACAATCGACGAAGGAGACATGTCTCAACAATCTGTAACGACCAGTACATCCTGGACGTTGACATTTAGGTCTGATTTCCTTATCTGATTTGAAAGATCTGTAACAGTCTGGTTCTGGACAGTCTGGGCTATCACACTTGTAGATCTTGGCGTTGGCATAACCCAACTTAATGGTAATATTTCTTTCCAATTCATCCTTGAAACGAACGGTTTGCACACCGGAAATGGCTCTGACCACGGTGGATTTACCATGGGCGACGTGACCAATGGTACCAATGTTAATAGTAGCTTGTCTGTTGATAATTTCTGGTGACAAAGGAGTCATTTCACTGAAATCTGGATTGTCTGGTTGCTCAGGCAAACCACCACCTTCTTCGAATTCTCTCTTGGCTATTTCTTCGGCGTTTTCTTCGTCTTCATCTAAACCAGCAAAGGCAACTGTTTTTTTGCCTTTGGTGGAATGGTCCTCCTCGTGTGATGGTTCTTCATAATCTTGTTCGTGCAATTCAATGTCACTTTCCACTTGGTATTCTTCTTCTTCTGGTTCTTCTATGGTACTCCCGATAATAATATCAGGGACTGCGTTTTCTATATCGTCGTATGACATAGTGTCTAATGGTCTAATGTATCAAGTTGATTAAGTAGTTGATGATTCACAGAACAAAAAAAATTTTTCACTAAAAACTGAGAAATGTAAAAAAAAAAAAATGCATAGTAAGAGAGAGTAAGAAAAATGCATCAAGTAAAGAAAAAAAAAAAAATTCAAAAAAAAGTGTACGTTTATCACCTATATACACGACCATACCCACACACTATAAGCAATACTTTCTATTCAAAAAGCATGGAACCCAAAGTCGTTCATGAGATCACCAACATCCTTCCAAAGCATATCATTGTCTAAGTTTTCCATATCCAAGTTTTCTAGACCAAGTTGTATTGGAGAATCGTTGAAAATAACTATAGAATTACGGTGCGTTTGACCATCGGATGTAGTTTGCTGTGGTATTTGCTGTGTAGAAGATATTTGGGCTCCTTGAATTCCATCATATTTCACAGAATGAACAGGAAGTCTTTGCTGTTGCTGCTGCTGTTGTTGTTGTTGTTGTTGTTGCACAGGAGGTGGAGGTGGTACATTGGCAGGAGGATGAGTAGGAGCTGGCATTGTGTTGGTTGACATAAAACCACTTCTCTCTCCCATTGACCGTGTCTGATCCATGCTTGTAGGAATGCCCGGCACTTCTCTTGGCGATGAATCTGTGGAAGAATTAACAACCTTGAATATAGAACTTCTCTTGGAACCCCCAATGGAAATAGGTTCTGGGTCCAACGGAATTGTTCTGATGATCCGTCTAGCTTTAGACTCAGCATCAGCATTACTGGACAATGTTCGAGTTTTCCTAACTCTACCCGAATGTGTACTACCTGGTGTTGTTTTCAGACTTAAATTATTTGATGATACATCTTTATCAGTTTCATCGTGATGAGGTCCATCCATATTTTCATTGCTCTGAGCTTCATCCTCAATTACTTGTTCGTCATAATCGTCATCCTCATCATCATCCTCATCAGCTTCTTGCACACCCAATTCTGCAGTAATACTCTGATCTGTTTTCATACTCAACTGGGTGATACCAACTTGGTCTCTCAACAAATTCAAACAATCAAAGAAAACAGATGCAGACATTCTATTTCTGATTTTGATACCTAGAGGATTCTGTTTCTTTGCATCCAAGGTTCTGAATAGTTGCCACATGTTTCTTGTAATTCCACTAGATCTGTGGGCCATATCATGCTTGAGTATGGATGCTTTGAATGTGAGATGTATGACAGATTCATAGCTCTGTTTGCCTGACCCGACGTCAATATATTTCTTTAAGGATGAATGAATCAACTTACCAATTATACATCCAGCTTGCCAAAGATTCAATAAGTAGACTCCCGGTAAGTACTTGATAAACTTTTTATCTCTTGATTGACATTCTGTTGCATGGTCAACCAAAGCAATGGCTGCATTGTACAACTGGATCAACCCTCTTTGCAATTCAAAAGGTGCAATTCTTGACGAATCCATAAAATAATAACTGAGCAAGTGGACTCTAGTGGATAATATCTCAAATCCTCTAAATGCCCTGTCATTATCGCCTAGCAGCTCATTCTTCAATGTCATTTCTAATGAATCCAATCTTTTTCCTAGGAGTTTCAAAAGCGGAAGTCTCTCGCTTGCGTCAATTAAACCACAAGGATCTGATGGATTGGAATTCAACGATCTGGACATCTGGTCCTCAAAATGGGCTATTTCCATCATAAGCAACAAATTCTTGGGAATAATGATGTTACTATTTGACTGGCAGTAGTACCAAATGGATGAATCAAACTGAGTACAACCAGGAAATCCAAACGCTGTCGCAATGGTTTGCGACGCTATATTACACACAATCCAAGTCTTCACCTGTTCTTGTATCATTTCCAATTGTTGTGGCGTTTTGTGTTCCTCAGTGCTTGCATCATCTAAACCTGTAGTTGTCGGTGAATGTAAACCAATTCTGATAGCTTGGAAAAATGCCGTAGCCACTGTATTATACGAGGAGTCGGCACTTAATGATGAGGTAATCGGTGGCCAATATGAGTACAAAAGGAACGCCTGAGCAGAGTATACTGAACTCACATTTAAAATTGGTTCGTCTTCTTCTGTAGGATTGTATCGCGTAATTGGAGAAATCATAATTTCAGCCAAGATCCCTTTAACAATTGGTGATAATTCAATTAATAATGACTTTGACGAATCTCCTTCAAATCGTCTTAATGACACAAACATAATGACCCAGAACAAAGGAGGACACAATCTAAATATTCTTTCAGGACCCTTTTCTATATCGACTACTGGCATTATTGGATGATATCTTTGCACATACTCCAAGTAAAGACTTCGTATCGTTTCTGAAGAAAGGGTCACCGTATCGATCGTCTTTTTTTCACATATCAAAGATTCTTCCGGTAGGTTCACATTTCCAGTATATCTAGATGGGTGGGATAAATTATTGTTAGAATACACAGGACGAGCAATTGATGGGGTATTGGGAATTGACGCGTTTGTCTCCGAAGAGTTATACGTAAATGCCTGATACGGTGACGGAAGTGCAGTGGACAAGTTGTTTCTTTGGGGCTGTGATTTGAGGTGGAGTTCATTTTCACCATTTTCTTTCTTTTGCTGATCGTTGTTGGTCGTCTCTGAAGGTGGATGTGTATTATATACCTCTGACTTCACTGTGACCGTTTGTTCAATACCTGATTCAGCTGCTGATTGACTATTAGGTGAGGTGCCCGTGGATTGGGGGTTTGTAGAAGTCAATGAAGGAAACTTTGTGAGCAACTCTGCAGCCTGTGTGTTGGTGAGGGATCTCTTAAGTTCCTGGAATTCTTTTTCAATCTGAGCAATGCGAGCTCTTTTATATGTTCTTTTATAATCGGACTTTATATCACAATTGAGACCTTTTTTGGCACATCTGGTACATGGGTTGGGCTGTTTTTCGTAGGCATCACATCGAGACTTCTGTTGTCTACATTCAACACATGCCATTCGTTTTATCTTTGATGCTTTGTGACCGGAAGCTGCTAAAACCCCAGAAGAAGGTACTGGGGTAGTTGGTGAATTTGTATTCGAAAGCTGACGTTGGTTCAGTGGTGCTGGAGATGGTGATTGGTTCTTCAATTTAATGCTTTGGTTGAAATCGCGGGACATGTTACTTGCTATATGAACAAGGTTATCTAGGGGACTTTGGCCTCTATTTATAGGATTGCTATTACTATTATTATCGTGATTATTCATCGATCGTGTATCTGCTTGAGACAGAGGTAGTATTGGAGGTTGTTATGACTATGATTCATTCAGGAGATGTCAATTTTTTTTCTTTTTTTTTTTTTTTTTTTTTTTTAGTCTGGATTGAGCTGCCCTTTGTGTTGTGATGTCTTTACGTGTTTGGCATTTCAGTCAGTTTGGGTTTTAAAAAGAATTAACGAGTACCTTGCATTATATTAGCAATGAACTGAAGAAGCTATGTTCAAAGAGGGGGAGGGTAGATTTAGAGGGTTGCATTGAAATAACCTTGAAGTATTCGTAGACTGGGTTATCGGGACCACTTGTCGATTCACTATTTAATCCTTCTATCCTGGTACAGCCCAGACTACCCAAAACTTAGAGTATTCATTTTTTCTTTTTGGTTCATACCGACTTATATTCATCGATTTTAGAACAATATTTGAAATATGAATAAATAATGATAATATCCTAACTATATAAACTGCAGAAATGGTAACGACAGAAGGATTTCAACGATACTTGGGAACAATACTAAAGAATATCAATCAATTGCATCTCTCTTTTTCCATTTATTTTCCCATTTGGCTGTCTTAAAAGACTAATTCAGCACCACCACTGGCAACTTGTTCGATTTCTTCTTCTTTTATTGGTTTATATCTGAATCTGGCGGACAATTCACTTCTGGAAAAGGATTCACCATTTTGAGGATCAACAGGACTCTTGCTTTTGTAGGTAGCTTGAGAAGATCCACTACTTGGAACTAATCCTTTTGGAGCCAAAGGATGTGGCCCGGCGCTGTGTGGTTCTTCAACAATTGCGGTTAGTGTTCTGGTTCTCTATTTATCTCTTCTGAAAATGATCCCTAATTTGATACATACTTGGAACTGGGTGTGGTCCACCAACGAATTTAATGGATTGGATATATTTCAATAATCTGGTTGCTGGTCTCATGGCTGCTTGATTTGGGGGGGGGTATGATATAATTGGAGGTTTTTCGCTTTGGCTTTTTTTTCCCCCGAAGTCGTTCGGGACATTCATAATTTTTATTTGATTCTGTTTTACTCGCTCTCTCCATTTATTATTAGCTTTTCCTTCCGGCATTGTGTAACTTTGTTTTTCCTACCAAGGATATATAGATTTTCCATCGATATATGCATACACTGTATACTCTAAACCGTTAGAATCCTTCTGTTGGTCTTTAGAAGCTAGTAATGGTTATATGAGGACCCCTCCTTTATTTGATATTCTTCAGAGTGCGCCATTTTCCACTTCCAAGATTAAACCTTCATTCCAGCAGATTTGATATTCAGGAATTTTTTTTTTTTTTGCAATTCTCCCCGGGTATCATCAGGCTAACCAAACCATTTGCAGCTATGCATTATCCAATCATTAACAACTTAGAACAACCTTCAAATTCAATCTTAGTATTGCCGTTTCCTATTATGGCTAGAGCTTTATACGAAGTTTACAAGTTGAACGATTTTGAGCTCAAACTGGTGTTACCCATGTTATACACATGCAAGACTATTTATTACTCCTATAGTTTCATGTTGTTTACTTTAAAACCTTTAAGGATAACTTTTGGTGGAAGGAAACAAGAAAAATTATCAATCCCAAAGTCAAAGATTTCCTATTTGCTTCAGGATAAGAAGATATGTCCGAAGTTACAATTAATGTATATAACATTGATCCCAAATTTGTTCAATAGAAACTCCATCCACGAAACGTTGAAAAAATTAGACAAGTTCCAAAGTCTTAGCCAACTAACTATCAAGGTCAAATCGATCAATTGTTTGGTACAATATGTAAAATATTTCCCGGTCACTTTAACCCACTTGAAAATCATTCTAATCAAGTATGTTCAACTGCATTTGACTCTCAAAAGTACAGATATCCCCAAGTTCCAGTTGAAAGTTTTAAAAATTCAATCTCTAACTCACTCCCAGAGAAGTATAAATTTGGTCAATTCATTGATTTCATCGAATTTTCGAGCATCCTGGAAGTTAAACCCCTCGATAGTACAAGTATACCATGTTGTAAGTCAACTAATACATCTGAACCGACATTCAATTGAGTATTTGGAATTGGAAATGATAAACCTAAACCAAGTATACCAAATACTAAATAGCACCTACCAGTTTGATGGCTCAGGGTATTTTCCAGAGTTAAAATTAATCAAGATTGATCAAACCACAAACTACCCAATATTCCAAATTTCAACATGGTTGAATAACTGCAAAACTATGATTTACGTAAACAATTACCTTTCAAATTTCTTAATCATTAAAAATAACGAATTTAGTCACGAGATCCACGAACTGAAATTTGATTTGATTTTGATACAGTACAAATTGAAACATATTAAAAAGCAACTTAGTTTATACTACAACATATGACAAGTAGCTGAGTAAACCAGTGGCATAACGTAGTGTACAAAAAAAAAAAATTAATTAAAATAGTAATCACGTGCTGGGAATCAACGGTATTGTGTCATAATCAAGGCATAGAGAAAACGAAAAAACAGACAGGCAAAAAAAAAAAAAACCTACGTCAATCTGAACAACTTTCGTACCCAAGGCTAACACAGCAACACCCATAATGAGTGATAAACTTGCCAAGACCATTCAAAGATTCCAAAATAAGATTGACAATGGGTCATTCTATGAAGCTCATCAAACATTGAGAACCATTACAAACAGATACGTCAAGGCCAAGCAGTACACTGAGGCAAAGAACTTGTTGTACCAAGGAGCTTCAATTCTATTAACCAACAAAGAATCTGCCTCTGCTTCTGACTTGATACATTACTTGGTTCAAGTTTACACTGAAGAAGGTGTTGAAGTCAGTGACAAAGATGCAAAATACAAGTTAATTGATTTAGTATCCAATTTACCAAATAATGATCCTAGTTTAATAGATTTATCAAAGGTATGCATCACATGGTCAAAGCTTTCTCCTGAGTGTTCAAAATTCGGAGACTCTGATTTGCATCATTTGTTTGGTTCAAAATTATTGAAGTCATTAGTTGAAGAAGATGAGACTAGTGGTGGCCAACAAGAAGCTGAAGAGGCATCCGAGGAACTAGGGTTTAAAGCCAGAAGTGCAGAAGATAAGGGCAAAATATTTGTTGTTGCAGAATTACATTTAATCTTGGGAACATACAAAAGTGTTCCATTGTACGTTGATTATTTGATACAGTGTTCGAAGGCAAACCCAGAAGTTGACCCAGGTGTGTTCTTGGCTAGAGCTGTTATCAACTATGCCTATTTAATGAATATCAAATTTGTCCAGGAAGCACAAGAGCTCTTCTTGAGTCAATTTGGTGACGAAGAAAAGTTGACATTAGGGTTCCAATATTTTGAAGCTTATCCATTATTGAACTTTTTGCAATTGTTGGTGCTTACTTTGGAAAAGGAACATAGTACAAATGCACAAAAATTCCGCAAATTGTACGAGCAATACAACAGCACCTTGAAACAAAACGAACTCCTTGCACCAGTAGGGTACTTGGGAAAAATCTACTTTGGTCTCAACATTGGTAATCAACAAGGAAATAACATGATAGCTAATCTTATGAGTGGCTTGTTCAAATAGATTAAAGTTTAGTTATGTATCAGAATTTATTTTTTGCCATGTGAGTATAATGTTTGCTTCCTGTAGATGTATCAATCTCTAGCATAAGCCGGAAAAAGAATCTACAGTGGTCCTGTAAAATACGATATTTAAATATATTCTAGTAACTGGAATCTACTGAACTTTTTACAATTGAACTCAGATCCAATGCATCTACCAATTCTGGTCTTTTCAGCTTTATCAATTCGTGTTTCGCCTCTGAGTAAGTACACCATCGTCTCTGTCTCTTTTTCATTTCTGGCCACTCAGTGCTAAGTTTATCAACTTGTAATTCAAAAAAGTGAAATTCTGATTTCGGTGTAGCCACATCTGGGTCAAATTCGCCCTTTATTATAGGAGCTTTACTACCCCTTGAATCAAGAACCACTGGAAGTTCCTTCAAGATGATGCCTTCCACACCCGCTTCTTCCCAAGTTTCTCTCACCGCCGTTTCCAATTCTGTTTCGTCCAACTCGTTGCCTCCCTTCGGTATGATCCATCTATTCTTATGTTTCGAAGATGAAATCATGATGATCTTATCTTTGTGTTCGTTTAAGCATATACAACCGGCAACTATTCTTGCCCCGGTTTCTTGGTTGTATCGTTGGTTTTCTCTTCCCTCACGAGCAGTAGTTGGTTTGATAGGTAAGTTCGGATTTTTGTAAGCTTGTTCCATTGTTAAATATTGAATCGTTAAACTTTTTAATTGTGGTATTTTACTTCAATTGAGGTTGGTAGAATGAACTCATAGTTTTTCTAAAGAAATACATTTGTTGAAGTTTCTGCCGTATTGGAATTTTTGAATATGGGGAACAAAAGGAGGACGAGTTATTGGGAAGTGCACGCACACACCACGTGATGGCCTGGATCATTTCCGTTTAATAGAAAACAAATGAATATCGAATAATTACTTATTCCTATAGTGAAAAAGAACTGATTGCGATGAACTAAACATTTTAGAACCAGAATATAATTATTGGCAACTATTTGAATTTTATATGATTGATAAAAAAGAGTAGTATAAAAAGTGTATAAGATATGTCACGTGCATATATCTGTAGCCTTATTTGGCCCCGCGCCGTGGGACTTAAGGAGAGTGTCGTGTCGCCTCGTCTCCTTAGACGCAGACTAGGCGTTCGCCTTGGTAACAGTTTTCACTATAAATAGGTCTTCTCTCTCTCTCTCTCTCTCTCTCTCTCTCTCTCTCCTTTTGTATATTTCTACTTAATATACCAAACGTCACTTCACAATTCCCACGACAATACAATGAAATATATCGTATATTTAGTAAATTGTGATGTTCCAAACAAAGAAGAATTTGAATATGATAATGAAAATTATTTTGAAATGATTAGCTTTAAAAAAGTTGAAGATATAAAAGAAGACTTATTATTCAGAGACTGCATGTCTATCTATAATAATTTATATTTTATTGCTGAAAAGAACGAAATAACTATGAAATTAAAATCTGGAAGCTATGAAAATACTAAGAAAAGATTAAACTCAATAAATGAAATAGCAAAATATATATGCTCCAATGAAATTGAAGAATATAAAGAAGAACAATTAGGAGCAACACCAAGTAATATTATTAATTTATACATAAATAAAAATTCAAATTTTAAATGTCCAGAAAATGTTAAAGAATATCTCAACATATTAGAAGCAGAAAATGAAAAAGATGCAGCATTTCAAGAATTAAGTTATGACCATACAACATACAAAAAATATATATACGCATTAGACAAAAAACCTATGACTATAAATCATGCTAGACTAAGATTTGATCAGGATCCAGGGTATATAGGAAACAATTTTTATGATCTTGTTATGAATATTGTTGATCCTATATACATAAGAAAAAAATATATCGTAAAAGAATACTAAAATGTTTTTAATAGATCAAATGAATAAGTATTGGGATACAGGTAATATGTATGATATATTTAACGTTAATAACATTGATTATATAGAAGAACCATTGAATCCAGAGTACTTTAATGTGTATTATAAAGAATTAGAACAATACTACAATTTAATTAATAAGTTTTCTAAGGTTAGTATGTGAAAAAGTTTTACTATTTTACTTGATAGGTCTCTGCCAGGGCAATAATCGCAAACATCTTTGTTGTTTCTAAGAGTCTTTTGGATGTAAAATACTCCTTTATTGCATATGATTTCTGTCAGACGGGGGAAATTTGCAACCAGATCAACTTACTCTCTTATACCAATGAACAAGACCGCCCATATTTAACTCAATATCTTAATACTTCCCCAATCATGAAATATTAACATGAATGGATAGTTCCCATATTCCGGATTAATCAACACCAGATATTTTTGCTCAGATAGTTGTCGCAAAACATCTGATTTCTAGGCGGACTAATTTTTTTTGGTAATATTACACTACCTTTTCTGAATTTTTTTTCCCTTAATCTTTTCAAAGCCCACCACAGTAGAGAGAAAAAGACTTGATAAAATCATACGTGAGGTATATTCTAAACACCTTTACAAGACTATTCCAAACCTACAGCTATAACAAAATGGGTAAAATTATAGGAGCTCCGTATGTATGATACAACTTCTTTGATACCATTAGTGAAAGTACTAACATATTTTTTTGTTTTTGTTTTGTTAAAGAAAAGGACATGATCGTTACAGGGATCCAAGAACCCATCAAATGACCCCTGCTTTATACAGAGTTAGAGCACCATTTTTCTGGAAAAATACCATTGGTTTATTTTTGGTTAGTTCTATACCATTAGCTATTTATTGGTATTCATTCAGTAAGATTAGTGGGGATGATTTTAGTGATATTCCAATTCCACCAATTAATGACGAAGAATTGAAGAAGTTAAAATTAGAATACGAAAACAGAAAGTAGGTTAATAATGATAGGTAATGATAGGATACTACCATTTAGAATATCAATATCATAAAGAGATTCAGTTTGACGTGTGTTTCTTTAGTTTTATTATTATTATTATGAATTTTCTTACTTTGTTTACTTCGTATAATCTTGTAAATATTCAATATATCAGTGACAGCATCATCTCTGTCTATGTTTTTTATTAAAAAAAAACTCTTTATATCAACAAGTTTAATGATTAAAATAGTATTATTTATTAATTTATTAATCTATAAATATCTACTGGTTAATGATCTTGGCAATTGCAGCAATGTCAGCTGGTCCGGTACAACAACATCCACCAACAGCTCTAACGTTTTCACGCAGTAACCATTTCTTAACGGCATCATTCAAACTTAACTTGTGGTTGGCTTCTGGAACAAACTGATGGGCCTCGGTGTCGTAGACAAAACCCATGTTAGGATAAATCAATGTTGGTAACTCGGTAAAGTATTCCAATATTTCATCGATCATGTCGTAGTTGGTACAGTTAATACCAACAGCAAGGAATCTGGAGGTGTCTTCGATTGTCTTGAACAATTCGGCAGCATCTTTTAAGGAAGTCCCGTCACTCAAGGCAGTAGTGGATTGAGGATTGATAGCGATGAAATATTCCTTTTTGGTGTATTTCTTCATCATGTCAATGACAACCTTTAATTCAGTGAAATTTGGAATGGTTTCAATACAAATAACATCAGCATCTGAATTATCGTAAAAGTTAAACAATGGAGTGTGGTATTTAACGAGATCATCGTAAGTAGCACCTTGGTAATCTCCACTGTATTCAGATCCATTAGCAAGTACGGTAGCATATGGTCCGATTGACCCAGCAATAATAACGTCATCACGTCCAGATCTCTTGACTGCATTTTTAGCAGCATCAAGTGCCAGGTTCCAAAGATCAATAGATTGTTCCATATTGTATCCAGCGTATTTGTTCAAAGAAGCGTAAGAAGTTTGATAAGTACCGGTAATGATTATATCAGCACCTGATTTAATATAATCCAAATGGACTTGTTCGACCAATTCAGGATGGTTAATCAAAGTTTGACCAGACCAAAGTGAGCTGCTGCTTGGGAGGCTAGAAGAGGTTTTTGGCAACAACCTTTCCAATTCGGTACCCATGGCACCATCGATAACCAATCTTTTCTGTTGAAAAATTTCTTTAAAGTGTCCCATTACTGTTGAAGTAGTACTAGTTTATGAAGTTGATTCAAGGAATACGATGAAAAGACATGAATTTTACATTTTTCAAAAAAATTTTGACTCATCTGGAGTTTAGCGTCATTCCATTTCCATTCCGTCTTGAAAGGGCTACACAAATATTGATTTTGGTGCTGTCGGCACTACCTTCGTGCATAACTAGCGCTACCAAGGAAAAATCTATTACGTGGATTATTGATTTCTTTTTTAGGAAATATATTTCAAAGATGAGCATTATTCATTTATTTTGTTTTTGTTCGCACTTCACTGAAAGAGAGATGAAAAATTTCTTTGAATTCTGGCAAGACAGTTTTCTTCTGGTTGTTTGTTTGTTTTCTGGTAGTTGTTGCATTATTTTCAGAAATAACTTATTCACAAAGCAAAGATGGATTCTTCTGGGAAAAGATCAAGAGACGATTTTGAGCAAGAAGGGGACCATGGGGACCACTTCGAAGGATCCCGTTTTGACAGCTATGAAGCCAAGAGACAACGTATTGACCCAGCCCAAGAATTGACAAACAATATTTGCAAAGATATTAGAAGACTTGGTGAAACTGGGGATGTCGAGAATTTAATTGCCGATACTAATTACATTTCCAACCCTATTGTTGCTGAATTCGAGAAAATGGACCTTTTAAGAAACGCCACATTACTGACCATCTATGCTTTAATAACTGAACAACCTCATAAGATTAGTGCCATTGCTAACTTGATTTTGATCTGTAATGCCAAAAACTTTGTCGTTGCTAAATATGTCATTGAATATTTGCATTCCAAGATACAATCGTTGTTGGATGCCAAGCAGGGATCTCCATTCAATCACATTAAAAATGTATTGAAATTTTTGAGTACATTGACTCCAATTATTGAAGATTATGGAATAATACAAATCTACAAACAATTTTTAAACTATGCCATTGACTTGCAAAAAGAGAAAGATACAAGAGATGGAATATCACAAGAAATTTTTTATAATGTCTTGATTGCCATACCATATTTGCTCAGCAATGATAAGTCCGCAGAATTAAAAACCCATATTAACGAATTAATCGACTTGGCAGGTAATTTCAAGATAATTTCACAACCATCACCTGTTTTGTTCCCATTCGATTCCAGGTTGGGTAACTTTGACTTGCCATACGTTCCAAAGCAAATGGTTGACTTGATTTTGCCTGCACTTTTGAATTTAAAAAATAACGATTGGAATGTCGACTTATTTCTTGATTTCAAACAATACTTGGACCCAGTTGTTGAATCATCCTTGGCTAACAACTCTATTTCAAGCGAATTGATCAAACACAAGTTACCACAATTGTCCTTGCCAACCATTGACGATGGATCATTCACACCAGATTCAATTGATAAATTATGGCAGGAGAATCCTCGTTATTTGTTCCAAGTTTACAATCATACTACAGAATACGAGACTGTTCCCCCAATTGAATCTTATCTCGGGTTATTCTTCAAGGATATTGCCTTTGATATCTTGACCAACCTTTCATTCAACAAGAATGAAACCGCAATCCAGCTTAGTATCTTGGATATGTTCTTCAATCAAAAATTGTTTGCACCACCAGGTACTAGCATTGATCAATTGAATGAAATTAACAAAGATAATGAACTGGGAAACAATGATCCACGATTGTCAACTTGGAAAATTGAAGATGTTGCCGTTGAGAGTATTCTTACTATGATTTTCCAATTACCTGCACCATTGGAAGTTGAGATCTATTATTACTCCGTTTTGATTTCCTGTTGTCGTGAATCGCCCGAATCTATTGCACCAGTTTTCGGACGTGTTATTCGATTCTTGTACAATAATTTAGAAACGTTAGATTATGAATTGAAGTTGAGATTTTTGGACTGGATGAGTATTCAATTATCAAATTTTGAGTTTTCTTGGAAATGGGAAGAATGGGTCGAAGATTCAAAGAAATATAGCGAGTTAAAATTCCATCCTAAGAAAAACTTTATCAAGAATTTAATTGCTAAAGAAATTAGATTGTCCAACAAAAAAAGAATAAAGGATAGTTTTGTTGATGTTGTTGGTGAACAGATTGTCAACTTGGATGAATTTTACCAGTATTTGAACATCAGTATAGTCCCTAACGCTGAAGAATTCATTATCAACTATGATACTGAACTATATGGAGGATCCGAGGACAAATTGAAAGAACTCTATGCTCAAAAACAACAACTGTTATTATCCAAGCCAAACGCTTCAGCTCAAGAAGAAATCTTTTTCAATTTCACAAATAACGAATTGCCATTCCATGAAGTTGGATCCAAGGTTTATGATTTCATTCTTACTCATTGGAAATCAAATACCGAATTTAATGAATTGTACAATTCAGTAATTTCAGAAATAGATGTATCAAACCGTGAGAAATTTGTTATCAATTTAATCTTTCAAACTTATGCTTATATTGGATCCAGATCCATCTATTCCGTGATAAGTATCTTGAGTCGTGACATCAACAAATTGAAATTCTTGAGTGGTGCTCCTATTTCTTACGTTGGTGACGAAGCACAATTTGAAGATTTACATTTGACCGAAGAACAGAAACAAAATAGACAAATTTGGATCATCGATGCTATATTCAGAATCTGGATTCATCAACCACAAGTTGTCTTTTTGATCTTGGAATATTTGATTGAATTTGGTATAGTGGATCCAAAATACTTGTTGCAGAAATCATTGGACTCAAATCTAATTATTGACAATGTTTCTTGTATGGAATCAATCAAGAGAATTTTGGGTAATTCAAAGCTGAAAGGGTTGATTTTGCAATTATCCTCGGGAATTATTTCCAATTTGAACAAGCTAGAACAAAACACCGACAAGGCTGTTTCAATTGAAGAAGTTAATCAAACAAACGCTGCTGAAGTGGATAAACAATGGTTATTCTACGAGTATTTGGGATTGTTGAAATCTTACTATAGAAAGTACATTTCCCATCATGTTGATTATATCGATGAAGTTAAGGAAATTTTCATGCAACTCGAAAATGTTCCTGCCAGAGAAGAAGTATTGAGTTGGTTTAACTAGGGATATTAAAAGTAAGTCTAGATGTATATTTTGTATTTTTATGTAATTCAATTTGAGGATGAATAATAATTGCTTTTTCATTTAGTTTTAGTTTTGGTTTCCGTATAAAAAGCTCAGGAGATCTTTCTCCCGCCTCAGTCATTCCACTAGAAACGACGAGATATCGAACAAGAAAAAAAAAAAATTGATCGCAGCTAATTTGCAAACCCCCATAATTAATTTAATTCGCACAATAGATAAATAACAAGAAGTACCAGAACAATCGATAATAATTATGACTAGCAGTGCCGCCGAAGATAATACTTTGGCAATTGAAGTGACAAATCTCACATATGAATTCCCAGGAAGTAAAAAGATCGGATTACAGGATTTCAATTTGGCCGTGCCTTGGGGTACAACCAATTTAGTTGTTGGACCCAATGGGGCTGGTAAATCGACTTTACTTCGAATTTTAGCAGGTAAGACCTTGATTAAAACGGGACATCTTAAACTTGGAGGATTTGATCCGTTTCATTTTTCATCACAACGTCATGAACAACACAATTCCGATATTAACAACTACATAACGTATTTGGGAACTGAATGGGCCACTAACTCGATCATCAAGAGAGATATTCCAGTGAATTTGTTATTGGCATCCATTGGGGGTCAAACTTATGAAGAAAGAAGGAATTTGTTAATTGATATTTTGGATATTGATCCTAGTTGGTCAATGTTGAACATTAGTGATGGGGAAAGACGTCGTGTGCAGATCGCCATGGGGTTGGTCAAGCCATGGAAATTGTTGTTATTGGACGAAGTCACTATCGATCTTGATGTTGTTGTTAGACTGAAGTTGTTGAACTATTTGAAACTGGAATGTGTGACCAGGAACTGTACCGTGGTTTATGCAACACATATCTTTGATGGGTTGGGTCATAAATGGTGTGATCGAGTGATTCATATTGATGCTGGTGTGAAATTGAATGATGTTAGCATTGCAAATATAGAGTTTGTCGATGACAATGGTAAAGTTGAAGTTAGCAAAGATGGCATAGTTGTGGGTAAGGCAGAATCATTGCATCCTTTGGCATTGTATTGGCTTAATGCAGATTTGGATAGACGAGGAACAAGGGAAGACGAAAAGGTGAAGATGAAACAAAGACATAATGATTGGATAAATGCAAGAGATGGCAAGTATTTCGATGCCGACGATTCAAAATTGGCACAGTATTTTAAAACCACTAGAAGTTCAAAGTAGATTATTATAAATTCATACATTAAATATATATACAATAGCTCTAGTCTAGACGAGGATACTCCCGTTGTAACATTGAATACTCCCGTTCTAATATCAAGAATTCTTGAACTTGTTTAGAATGTTCCAATTGTTTCTCTAATAACCAGTTTCTGTAGTTTAATTCGATTTCAACTTGACCTACTCCAAAAACATCATCTTGGTGGTTTTCCAGTGTTTGATCTTGATCTAGCTTGCGACGTACAGGCTGGTTTATAGAAGACATGGGACTCACCGCTACTCTTTTTCTTGACACTGGTTCTAGCACTACAGGCTTCTCGGGTGATTGATTCATTATATTGGATGATGTTTCTTGGAGCGCTGAACTTTTTCTTTCAGGGTTTGCAATCATGGGGATGGGATAAATATTTTGGTTCTCAATATTGTTCAAAAGATCGACTTTGTGATTCATATATGAGGAGGAATAAGGACTGAGGTGGTGGTGGTGGTGTGGTTGTGGGGTATAAGCTTGGAATAGTTGTATAAGTTCTTGTAGTTGTTGTTGTGATAAAGAAAGAAACTCCAGACAACCAAAACAAAACCCAAACAAACAAACAAAGAAAAAACTTATGAGGCGAAGAAAGTGAAGATTCATGCGCGTTCTTTTTTCTTACTGTTGCTCGGGCTAATAAAATTTTAATGCGAATTTTTTTTTTAAACATTTTTTTGTATTAATAATCTCTGGCGCAAAATAATACGTCAAGTTGGGAACGGTCGCTGGCACTCACGGTTACTTATGGCGATTTGATTTTGATTTTGATTCGGTTTTTTGGTTGAAATCACCATGGGTGGGGGAAGCAAGGAGGAAGACTTGTTCATTACCTAAAGAATAAAAAAGACTCCTTAATATTGTAAAAGAACCTGTAACACCAAATGCTATATAAATAATAAAAATAGTAAAATCAATCTAATAACAAAGTAACATAAATAAAGAGTAAAGAATAAGAATAAGAAAGAAAGAAAAAAAAAATAATAATAATCAACAACTAAGATATTCAATATCTGATTAATGCCCTATTTCCATATTTTACTCTGCCACATCTACAAGATAGTACATTTCTTGGACTTCTTGATGACAGGAGGTTCTAATGCTGCAACAATGGCTTCGTCAAACACAGTCTTCAATCCTCTTTGAGTCAATGCAGAACATTCAACGTATTTAACAGCTCTCAATTCTTTGGCCAACTTCTCACCTTGGTCTTGGGTGATAGGAGACAACTTTTGTCTATGTAATCTTTGCAAAATAACATCATCATTTCTTAAATCCGTCTGGGTACCAACAATGATTATTGGAACGCCAGGACAATGATGGTGAACTTCTGGGAACCATTTTTCTTTGACATTTTCGAATGAAGCAGGAGAAATAACGGAGAAACAAACAAGGAAAACATCGGTGGAAGGATATGATAATGGTCTTAATCTATCGTAATCTTCTTGTCCAGCGGTATCAAACAACCCTAACGTAAATGGTTCATCACCTATCATAACTGTAACTGCATAGTTATCAAACACAGTAGGAACATAATCAGCTGGGAACTTACTAGTGGTATATGAGATCAACAAACAGGTCTTACCAACGGCACCATCGCCGACAACAACACATTTTATAGTTTGCATGGTTTAATTTTGCAGATATGTAAAAAAGAAAAAGTCAATAACCGAAGAATTAACAACAGAAAACAATGAATAAAAAAAAACGATAATGATAAAATGATAAAGTCTAAAATTAACACCAAAAATGAAAATCCACGAGTATGAAAAGAAAAGGGAGGATGGGAAAATTAAATACTAATGAAGGTGGTCTAAGTAATTACTTTGCAGATATATGGATGATGATGAATAGTGGGAAATTAAAAACTTAGTAAAGAATCTTTGGGTTATCGTGTGTTGTGTTTTTATGAACAAATTTTTTTTTTTTTTTTTTTCTTCAAACTTCTCACTTGAGCGAAAAAATAAAAAAAAAATAAAATAAAATACTACACATATGCACTACCTCCTTTATCCTGTTCCTATTTTTTGATCTAGACAGATCAACTAATAGGATTCAAGGTACCACACATGATTTGTTGTTCCTGAATACAACCTTCAACTTAGAGTTGTAGTTCAATGGTAAAAGAGAAAGCAAAAAGAGGATGATATAAATTTGATACGTGTTTTTCATCAAATTTTCGGTCATTTCTCTTATCAAAAAAAAATTACAAAACCAGTAAATACCGATGCCTTTTAAAAATTTTCTTCACATATATGTATGTACTAGAACTTCAGGACTTCTTTTTTTCATGCATGTGCTTCAAACCGGCCACCTCATCTTTATGTTACTTCTTAGTCCACATATATATTACGTTGCATATGTACATTAATTATCAATTTCACTAAAACTATATATATATATATATACTTATTTCTAATATTACTAATATCCTATTTTAAATTCATAAACCCATTATCTCCTTGCATAATATCTAAATTACTAGTGATGTCGCTAGGTAGATTATTGGTATCGATTAATTTATTTGTAAGTGATCCATTAGGATCGAATTTTGTCATCTCTTTATCGATTTCATTATCATCGATTATAGCTGGACCACCACCAAGGAAATCCATCATCATGTGCATACCACCGGCTCCGCCAGCGTATTCTTCAACATTAACTGGTAATACTTGTGAAACTCCTTCCAAGAACCATACTTTATCTTTCATCTCGGTGGTGAAAGAACGTAATAATTTATAATAACTTCTCATTATTCTCATGGCTTTTACATCTCCAGACATCAATAATGCCATAAACAGTTTATCCAAAAGGGCCGGGAAGGCAAAGATTCGTAATATAAAGTCTGACTTGTATCGTTCTTTGTGCAATTTATTCAAATATGCCAAAGTTATCAAATACGGTGAGTCTATTTTTACAGGGTACAAATCAGCAATATCTGCATCATGACATTCCAAATCAGTGTAATATGATGCACTATCGCCATCTAGGCTCTTATTGGATCCAACACCTTGGTTAATGATATCCCCCAAATCTCCTAAATCCACAGAGATGAATTTGTAAAATCTCGATGCCTCTGTCAATGGCCACACTGCAGTCAAAATAGTGGCTGCTCCTTTAACATGGAAAATCCATGCTGAAGCAGGTAATGATTTTGGAGAAGTAGATGAAGGGAAAGAAGCATTTGCTAATGAGTCCATGATCAAGATCAACGCACTGGCAACTAAGGCATCGGTATTGTCTGCATTAATATTCAATACTGCCTCTCGTAATAATCGTAAAGCATCACCGCGATGACATGTAACACATTGATCTAACCCTTTTTCTGTTCTTGACAAGTGGGTTGCACTAAATGCCAAGATCGAATGCATCAAGAAAGGATGTTCAAAAGCTAACAATGGTATATCATGATTCCAAATATTGGTTTCGGATATACCAGCCCCTGTGATTGTATTGGCAACTTGTGAAGTATAATGAAACATCAACTTTAAATCAAGCATATTGAGATTTGACTGCATACGATGGGAAAGCGGATTAGCTAATGGGTTTGAGGGTTGTGATGTATTTGGCGAAATGTTGGGTATGGATTTTTCAGATGCACCAGCAGTTGTGCCTAATCCAGAGTGGTTGTTTGTAGAAGATGAGACTGCAGCAGCAGCAGCAGCTGCGGCGGCGGCGGCCGCGGCTGCCGCACTGGTAGCAGAAGCAAATGTATTTGGGTTGGTGGTATTAGTTGCACATCCTGGATAATTCATTCCTGCAATATCATGTTGGCTCTCCAAAGTTGGTTGAAGCGGATTTGTCTGCTGTTGGAGCGGATTTGTATCGATTTGGACAGACGCTGATCGCAGTTGTTGTCTCAGTTGTTGTTGTGGTGGCTGTTGCTGGGCTTGTTGCTGCTGAATTTGAGATTGGGTCTGGGCCTGTGCCTGTGCCTGTGACTCTACCTGTGCTTGTGCTTGGGTAGTTGATGATTGTCGTGAATGTGGGATTTCTGGTATTGACAGTGACCTCCTCGATCCAAATCCATCACGTGTAGAATTAATTCCAGTTGGCATTCCGCCTGGTGCATTTGCTCCCATAATATTTGCTGTAAGAGTACTGGCAGTTTGGGGATCCAAAAGCGAACCTAAATTGCTCAAATCTATTGGCAATTGTGCTAAGGTGGCTAAATTAGATAGACTGGCCAAATTACCAAGACTCGAAAGATTACTTAAATCACCTAATCCTGAAAGGTTATTGACCAAATGTGCAATATTTAAATTGTTCAAATTTCCTGCACTCAAAAGCCCCGATGATAACGCACTCAAGGGATTCACTTGTGGGATAGATGGGATATTCAATTTATGGGAACTTTCTGGACTTGGGGTCATAGATGGTGTGGCTTGTTGTGTAGTTGATCCACTCACTGGTACTTCTAGATTCACGGATGATTTTCTCTTTCTTTTCTTTGATGCTGGTTCTTCTGGCTCTGGTTTCGTATGGGTTTCATGATCGGAGGTATCATGAAGATATCCACAATCAAGTTTCAATTTGGTACAATTACCACATATTGGTTTCTGTTCATCACATTTGACACGTCTTTTCTTACACGTTGAACAACCATTTCGGGATTTCTGATGGTATTTTCTTTTTCCTGTAGATGATTTGGGTTGTTTCTTGTGAACAACAGGAGGAACCACAGGTATCGACGCGTTAGTATCTCCAAATGAGACATTGAGGGAATCGAATGTTGAATTAGTAGCCTCTTGCTTGACAGTCATTATCTGCAGAAATAAATACAGGGGGAGGGGGGTTGGGTTGGCAGGGGGGGGGGTTCTTTCTTTTTTTGTTGAAAAAAAAAAATAGTCAAGCTATAGTGTTATGAAGCTAGAAGGGAGTTATCTTGAATAATGGTTATTCTAGCCAAAAGGAACTAGTTATTGATCTTGTTCCCCTTATTATATATTCTAAACGAAAGGAACGAGTTGGTTTGTAAATGGGAAATATCCTCGAAAAGTTAAAGGAAAAAGAAACAAACACCCAAAAATTATATATATACAAAGAAATGTAACCCAAGGGTGGCTATGAAAAAAAATTTTCTTTCTCTTTCTTACTTTCTGTTTGCCGATTTCAATCGTAAATACGAATAGGGGTTTGTATGGGAGTAATGATGCAAGACAGTCAGTAGTTGATATGATCTGCTTTTGTAAACACCGTGGACTGGATGAGGGATTAGGTGACTTGACAAGCAAAAAGATAAAAATAAAAACAGAACACAATCCTGAAGATTAAACTATGATTAAATGAACTTTTTTTGGTGTGTATGGTCGTTTATCTCGTTCCGCTTTCAATAACTTTTTTTTTTTGCGTGAAGCAAAAGCAAGGCTATGAAGTTAATTACTATTGTCTTTTATGTATATACAAAAAAGTACAATTCAATGCTTAGTAAGAACGGGAAGATGAATAAATAAAACAATTAAGAACAAAAAAAAGGGAGCAGGACGCTTTTTTCGGGTCGGTGTTTGGCGAAAAATACAGCAACACTATCAAAATTTCCTTCGCAATATCATTTTTCCTCCCCCTAATAGCTAACTGTAGAACACTAATTAGCACAGGGCTGTATCGAGCCACTTTTTTTTTTAAAGATACGCCGAAACTTCGATAACATCAGCTAATACGTATTATGCAACTCTTGCAGCTATCGAATATTGCACGATTTTTTTTTGTTGAATGTAAGAACCACCAGGTGATTCATGTTCAATTTGTAAGTTATCACAATGACCTGCACATAATAGCATACACCAATTTTGTTTTTAGTTTGTTTTTTTTTTTTTTTCTCGTGCCTGTTTGTCTCATTATGGGAAGCGTAAGAGGTGGGAGATGGTGGTGGTGATGGTCGTGTTGGTGGTGAGCGATATCCAGTTAAATCTTGTCATCAACTTAGTGCGTTTCATACACTCCCGTCCCTTCCCTTAATTACGTTTCTGTGTACAAGAATTAATCCTACTACATAAAAGCATGTCGACAGTTAAACCGTTATGGTACAGATGGGCTAGAGTTTATTTTGCCGGGGGTTGTATTATCGGAACAGGTTTTTTATTATACAACACAATCAGACCCACCGATGAGCAATTAATTGCCAGTTTTTCACCTGAAGTTAAAGAACAATATGAAAACAACAAGGAAATAAGAATAGCAGAACAAGAGAGATTGATGGAAATCGTCAAGAAAACTTCCTCGTCAAATGATCCAATTTGGAAGGCTGGTCCAATAGGATCTCCATTTGAAAAAGATCAAAGAAACTTGAGCATGCAACTTATTGATGCTGAATTATTCCGTAAGGAGAAGCTTGAAGATCAACAAAAACAAGAAATTGCTCAAGCTAATATCGAAACTGAAGAAGCTGAGAAGTTGTTGTCCCAAAAGAAAAAGAACAACTCGTCATGGTGGAAGTTCTTCTAAAATATTAGGCGAAAGTATTTTTTTTATTTTATTTATTCATAATTTCTTGTCCATACATATACACATACAGATTTAACCTTTTTCACCTACTCCAGAATCCTCTATCTCTGGATAACGACAGTAGTATCGATGCGCTTAAGGTGCTGCCATTTGTGGCTCCATTTTTTTGACTGTTGGCTTCATCGACTGCAGCCACAATTCTATTAATATTTGTATCGATAACCATACCCCCTTGGACGATTTCTTCCAACACTGTCTGCAAAACTTGCCAACCAAACACCAAATCTAGTTCACAAACATTGGCAAAACATTTATCCAAACATTCAACAAATACTTGGATCAAATCTAATATCCCCAATTCCGATTCTTGGTCGTCGACAATGAATACAAAATATAACGTAGCATAATGACGATAAATCACTTTGATGTCATCCATGTCTTCTAATAACGAAGGTGGAGTAACAAATGAACATTCTTGGGCAGATCGTACGGATATCAATTGGTGAACTTGTTGTAAGAGTAACTTTTGGGTTGGGATATCTACCTTCGTGTAGAATTTCATTAATCTTGGAAGACCATCATTGTTAACTTAAAGCAAGGTTAGTATCACCGTAGGAAGGAAGATTTAAAACAGGGCTCTAGTTTCTGACTAAATAATACACATACATATCAAAACTGAATGGATCATATTGATAAATATTAGTAAATTGCCTGGGGGTGGAGGTTGTCGCTGTGTGTGTGGTAGGTTTTGATATCCCGAGAACGCTTTTTTTTTCGTTCACCCTTTGCATGCATTATATGAGATTTTTCATAGATCAAACTTTATAGGGCTTATCACATAATTCCAAATACAAGCAAGCAAGCAACCATGTCATTGGAAGAAGCCAAACATTTAGATTCAAAGTTCCCAACGTACAAAGAAGAATTTGCTATCCCTACATTTCAATCTTTGGGAATTACCAACGATAAATACGATCCAACCACCGAATCAATCTATTTATGTGGGAACTCCTTAGGATTGATGCCCAAAAACACCAAAAAGGCAATCAACGATGAACTAAATGCCTGGTGTGAACGTGGGGTTGAATCACATTTTAATCACCCCGGTAAATCATTGACACCTTGGGTAGATATCGACTTGCCTTTGTTGCCGTTGGTGGCTCCAATTGTTGGTGGTAAAGAAACCGAAGTGGCAGTGATGGGATCATTAACTGCGAATTTGAATGCCTTGTTGGTACATTTTTACAAACCCCTGGGTAAAAGAACCAAGATCTTGTTTGAAAAAAGAGCCTTTCCTTCCGATTATTATGCGTTTTTGAATATTGTTAAATTGTTTGGATACGATGAATCACATCTTATTCAATTAGAACCAAAGTTGGGTGACACTTATATCAAGACAGACAATATTTTCAAGGCCATTGATGAAAATGCTGATGAATTGGCCTTGGTTTGTTTCCCAGGTATACAATATTACACGGGACAATATTTCGAAATTGAGAAAATCACCAATTATGTCAAACTGAAGAACAATCAGATCAGAGTTGGTTGGGATTTGGCCCATGCTGTGGGGAATGTTCCTTTGCAATTACATAATTGGGGAGTTGATTTTGCTGCTTGGTGTTCTTACAAGTATTTGAATTCGGGACCAGGTGCAATTGCTGGGATCTTTGTCCATGAAAAATACACCAAGGACAATTCCAAAGATAGTTTCAATCCAAGACTTGCAGGATGGTGGGGTAATAATGCTCAAGAAAGGTTCAAGATGATGGAAGAGTTTGATCCTATAAATTCTGCCCTTTCCTATAGACAGTCGAACCCTTCTGTACTTGATGTCGTAGCTGTTAAGTCATCATTAGAGGTGTTTGCTAAAGTTGGTGGTGTGCCTAAACTTAGAGAAAAAAGTATAGTCTTGACACAGTTCTTACAGGATCTTTTGACATCGTCGAAATATTACATTCCTCAAGAAAGTGCAGATGGAAATAGATTCGGGTTCAAGATATTAACCCCATTGATTCAAGAGCAAAGAGGATGTCAATTGTCGATTTTGTTCCAACCACATTTTGATGACCGTGCTAGAAATGTCATGGAGAGGGTTAATTCTTATTTGCACGATCATGCTATTATTTGTGATGAAAGAAGACCAGATGTGATCAGATTGGCTCCATTGCCTTTGTATAATACATTCACGGAAACTTATCATGCTACTCAAAGGTTGTTTGAATGTCTTGATGAGATTTCCAAAGATTATTTGTAAATAGATTAGTAATATATGAATAAATACAAACAAACGATTATTACTTAAAAGTTCTATTAATTGAAGAGAATACGTCTCACTGATCAATATGCATCACACACACCCATATTGATCTTCTAAAGATGATTACACACCAATCCCGTTTTAACTTTAAAATCATGTTACTATTGAGCCTATTTGTAAGAGAGAAAGACTAATGGCTTGCATTAATTTCTCAACCCATAATTACATTTATAATAAGTGAGCAGTGGCAAAGTTTTTACCAGCATAGATGGCATCATCACCCAAAGATTCTTCAATTCTCAAGATTTGATTCAATTTAGCCAATCTCTCGGATCTAGCTGGGGCACCAGTTTTAAGTTGGCCAGCTTTCAAACCGACAGACAAGTCAGCAATGAAAGTATCTTCAGTTTCACCAGACCTGTGGGAAACCATAAGACCCCAACCTGCAGCATAAGCCATGTTAGTAGCTTGAATGGATTCAGTTAAAGTACCAATTTGGTTGACCTTTACCAATAAAGCGTTAGCTGCCTTTTTTTCAACGGCGGTCTTGATTCTGATTGGGTTAGTAACTGTCAAATCATCTGCAACTATTTGGACCCTATCACCAACTTTTTTGAAGAAATGAACCCAGGCATCCCAGTCATCTTCAGCAAATGGGTCTTCGAGGGTAACAATTGGGTATTCAGAAATTAACTCACTGTACAAATCAGCTAATTGTGGACCGGATAACCATTTAGAGGCATCGGAGTTTGGATTTTTGAAATCCAAATCGTATTTACCTTCTTTGAAGAATTCAGAAGAAGCAGGATCAATGGCAATGTTGACTTTACCTTTGTGACCGGCTTTTTCAATAGCAGCCATGATCAAATCCAAAGCTTCCCTTGGAGTTTTGATATCTGGGGCAACACCACCTTCATCACCGACGTTACCGGCTGATTGACCATATTTTTGCTTAGCCAAAGTTTTCAAGTGGTGGTATACTTCAGAATCGATTCTCAAAGCTTCGGAGAAGGATTCGGCACCACTTGGGACAATCATAAATTCTTGGAAAGCCAAAGCACCACCAGCATGTTTACCTCCGTTAACGACGTTTTGGAATGGAACAGGCAAGACGTATTTACTTTTCTTGGCTTTACAAAGGTTAGCAATATGTTGGTACAATGGGATATCTTGGTATTCAGCTGCAGCCTTCGAAGCAGCTAAAGAGACACCCAAAATAGCGTTTGCACCCAATTTAGATTTGTTTGGGGTACCGTCCAATGAGATCAAGAATTCGTCAATCTTGGCTTGGTCGTTGACATCGATCTTGGCTTTAATCAAAGCTGGAGCAATAACGTTGTTAACGTTACCGACAGCTTTTAAAACACCTTTACCTAACCATTTGGATTTGTCACCATCTCTCATTTCCACAGCTTCGTGTATACCAGTAGAGGCACCAGATGGGACAATTGATCTGAATAAACCTTTTTCGGTGGTGAGATCGACTTCAACGGTTGGGTTACCTCTGGAGTCGTAGACGTATCGAGCGTGAATTTTAGTGGCGAAAGACATTGTTGTTTGTAGTTTTTGGAATCAGTTATAAAACTTGATGTAGAACAAAAAAGAAAAAAAAGAGCAAGAGAAACAAAAAACCAATTGTTGGTGGAAATTATGGTGATTTATATATTAATTTTAAAATCTCAATTGTTCTAAGATGAAAAGAATTAATATTTAAAACTGTTATTGGAGGTGTCTTCTTTTGCTATTGCTTACCACCAATGACAAAAAAGAAACGGGTGGTTGAAAAATTTCTGAGAAACCCTTTTGAGTCCACAAAACTGGGGTTAAACATTGCCGAGCAGGTGCAGGAGTTGGAGTCACTCAAAACAGGACACTAGATCTTTAAATCTTTAATCTTTCCTCCCCTGAATTTTCTGTTATATCCGTTCTTCAATTTCAACCACCACCACCACCCCTTTTTACAACGTTGCCACATGATTCGATTATTGGGTGAATGTTTTATATGTAATCACCATCGTTGTTTGGCCTGGGATAACTCTTAAAGTAAATTTTCTTAATTTTCACCTTCTCACTTGTATGTCCTACTCCTAAAACGCAATTGAACATTGAAGTTCCTAATTCTCCTTATTCTTTCTTTTACAAAAAAACAAAAGATAATTTCTCAAATAAAATGGGAGTTATAGACTTGCATGCATGAAGTATCATGTTTATATTAGCAAAGTCCAACATCCGGGATAATTTCAATTTTAATTTTTTTTCCTAAATCATGGCTTAAGGGATTCATTCTCAACTTGTTCTTGCTCTTGTTCTTGTTGTTGCCCTTGCCATTATTCTTGTTATCTATTTTTTATTTTTATTTTTGTTTAGAACTCAATTGGTTATGACCGTTAGCCGTTTCAATTGAAACCTAAAGGAAACAATTGATCCCTTTGGAGATTATTTGAAGATCGTCAACTACAGTGCCATTTCTGTACAAACCACCTCCGCATCAATACGCATAAATCTATTTAACTAGCGCAATTGCAAATATCCCAACAACATGTGGTTTGCGTGAATGGCTCGGATTTTAGGAATGTTGCATGATGCCGTGTGATTGGAGTTACATTTTTTTAGCCTACTCAAACAACAAAGGATAGAAAAGAAAATGAAAAACAACTGAAATTACAATTTTTTTCAGAACTGTATCATCCTATCGTATTTAGTGCCAAGAAATGTAAACGGATCTAAAAAATCTATTGAAGATAGATAGTTTGTTAATAACCTACTTAAGTATTTGGTATCATCATTGTGCTATCATATTAACCTTATGCTTCTGCAAACTTCTAGCCTGCGTTTCTGGAATCCTCTCTCCCCCCTCTCCGACGTCTTTTGCATCCCTTGCCAGCTCGGAAACAATACTTCCGTCGTACACGGATACCTAATCAACGGGATTCACTGATTTCCACTTACACCTAACTGGTCACAAAAACTTAAACAATACGAAAACATCTACTGTCTTTAAGTTTTTAGTTCGATATAAGGCGCAAACTATTTGTGCTAATTATAGAAAAATAATGGTATCATTGGTGTGATAATTGCTCACAACACCAATCGCCTGTACAAATAAATTCGAACTAAGCCAGTCAATATTTATTCGGATTAAGACGGACACAATTATCCACACTTGTGACACTAAAAAATAATACAAGAAACAGTAAACAAAATTCCTAGCTTAGGGGGTAAAATGCATGTTGGGAATTTATACAGAGAAGTAAAAGAAACGAAGAAGTGTAAAAGGTTGTAGTGAACGAGGATGCGATATTCCACGTTAGAATCTAATCCTTATGACGAATTATAATCACCTTATAAAAAGATTATACATGTGTGTTGGGTGTTTTCATAATGTCTATCCAATGAAGTCATGTGTATTTAGATATTTCTCAGATACATCTATTCGTATACATAATTTGTTACCACAATGGATGTGAAAGAGTACTCACAGTTCTAAGAACATCTTTTCTAAAACCCAAATGAGGAGGAATAAATTTCTTAACCTTTTTAGAATCAATAACAATTTCTTCATTTCCATCAATTACCAATCCTTCAGATACAGCATCATCAAATCCACTTAAACTATCCAAGGAAACTTCAATTTGATTCTCTTTTATTTGCTCAGCCACTTGTGGGAATCCATTCAAATACTCCTTTGCTGCATTTTCATCGATAAAATGAATCAATAAATTTTGAAATCTCTGTAAACCTTCCTTTCTTAATGCTCCAATGTCTTGGTTTTGATTCTTGCTATCAAGACCAATGAATTTAAAAAACAATTTCCAGAGCTTAGCCTTTTCATCAGTTGTGATAGCACGTTTTCCATCATCATTTACATTCTCCAATACTTTAGTGACAATTGTAGAAGTGATCAAAGACAAGTGCAAATCAGTGACATATCTCTTGTCATCAATTACAAAAACATAGAGCGGTAAAAATTTCTTAATGGTAGTATCAGTAGGTTCACCGTCAAATCGAACATATCTTAAACCGATTGGATAATGATCTTGAGTTAATCTCTTTCTCAATGCAACTTTTCTCTCCAATAACTCCTTGGACTTCTCTTCAGCTTCTTTGGCCAACCTCAACTTTTCTTCTTCCTTTTCCTTAGCAATCCGCTTCTCTTCTTCAATCCGCTTTTCCTCTTCTTCCTTGCGTTTCTGTTCCTTCTCTTTCTCTGATTTCAAGAACATTTCCCTTCTGGCTCTCTTCTTTGCTTCAACTTTTTCTTGCCAGAGTCTTGTCTCTTCTGCATTTCTAATCTTTTGCTCTTCTTGGATTTTACTCAAAACAGGTTGAGGCGGTGGAGTTGATGTAGTTGAAGAAGGTCTTTCAATATGTACAGCTGGTGGTTGAACTTGTGGTGATGGTTCCTTCTTGAGAGATTTTAATTTTGTATCAGATTTCGTTCTCTTCAAATTGATTTGCTCTTCATCTTCGTCGCCCTCAATTTCAAGAAGCTTTCTCTTTCTTTCTTCATTGCTTGGAACCTTTTCAAGAACAGTATTTGTACCGTATGTAATATCTGATTGCTCAACTATTCTGTCTTCTTGTCTGGTTGATTCAACAGGAGCATCGTTTACAGGAACATCGTTTATCTCTTCGTCTTTATCTGCATCTTCGTTTTCATCCTTATCTTCATCTTTGTCGTCTTCCTTATTCTTATTTTCCTCAATTTCATTTTCTTTTTCTTGTGGCTTTTCCTGTTCCATGACAACATCCCCATCTTCTTTGCTACCTGTTTCTTCTGTTTCTTCTGCTTCTTTTCCATCTTCTTTCAAAGGTTCTTCTGGCTCTTTCATCGTTTGGTATATCTCATTCTCTTCTTCATCCTCAGAAGTGATTGGAACAGATGGTGCACGGGAAGCCACACGGGACGTCACTCTAGAAGCCACTCTCGATGGAACACTAGAGATAATTTTAGTACCACTTTTCTTTTCCATATGCTTGACAATGACATTCACTTCACGAGTATCAAAATGGGGGGAATGTTGTGCAATCTCCAATGCATTTAAACCATCCCGTTTTCTGACTTTGAATGGATCGGCACCTTTGGATAATAAAGAATCAACAATATCAAAATGACCACGACCAACACTTGCTAGCAAAGCTGTAACTCCACAACTGGATTCAGTATCAATGTTGAATGGAGTGGGGTTTAAGCCTAAAATAATATCAACTAATTCGGTATGTCCATTCCTGGCTGCTAAAATTAAAATGTCTGGTTTAGCCTCAAGACTATGTCCTGAAACGAAATACTCTGCTGTCGCCTCTTTTGAATTCTCAGCGGCATATTTGTAAATGCCCTTGCGTTTTATCAAGTTGGCAAAATATAGATCATTTGGATCTTCAATGATTGAGCCATTGCTTTCTGGAGATCCTGAAGCAGAATGAATCTCACGAGTAACCCGATTAGTAAACTTGGAATTTGCTTCTTCAAGAACTTCAATGATTTCATCATATCCTTCTTCACCATCATGTTCATTATAAATCTTTGTCAAGGCAGTAAAACCATCGATATTGAAAATAGTAGGATCGGCATCGTATTTCAACAAAATCTTAACAGTATCAAGATGCTTGTTCTCTGCTGCATCAATCAACGGAGTTTCTGAGTCACCAGCTTCATCAGCTTTAGCATTAACATTAGCACCATGTTTAATCAAATACTCAACTATCTCAGTGTGTCCTTCCAATGCAGCTTCGTGAAGACAAGTAAACCCACAAAAATCTTTCTCATTGGCACTTGCACCTCTTTCAATGTAACTTTGCACGTCCTCAAAATTTCCCTTTTTACAAGCCCGTTGCAAGAGGGACCTTCCACTTGAGTCACGTTTGAGTTTATAAGGCAATTTCTTTGACTTTATAATAGGCTTGGCTTCCTGCTTGATGTTTGATGGATGCTTGTCACTTGTCTCAACAGCGTTTTCCATAACTTCGTCTTCAATATTAGTAGCAGAGTCAGTCTCCTGCGCAAATACTTCCTTATCTTCCCCATCTTTATGTTCTGTGATTTCGGTTGTAGGCTCTTCCACTATTTCTGCAGGTGACTTCTTTTCATCATCATTGTTCTCAAGACCTTTATCATCTTCATCAACCTTGTCTTCTTCCATTTTATCATCGTCGATTGTATCAACATGTTCTTTGTCATGTGGTGAACTATCTTCATGATCATTTTCTGGAATCAAGTCTTCAACTTGTTCTTTCTTTAAAGTATGTCTTTCTGAGTCAGCACTAGTTTTGCGGATCAATTTTTCACCTTGATCCAAAGTTGGAAGGTCATCTGCAACCACAGTTTCTGTTTCTGAAACGTTACCATCAATTTCAACATCATCTTGATCGTCAGGCTCATCCTTTGAAGTCTTTGTTTCTTCCTCCTTTAACGTCTTTACTTCTTCTTTAGTGCTTTCTGGGATTGCAGCCAATTCTTCAAAATTGAAATCAACATCGGATTCATTTACGGGCGAAAGCACAGAAGTATCAGCAAAAGAATCAGAGTTGAACAGCTTTCTTTTAAAGTCGACTTCTTCATCTTCCTTCTCATTGTCATTTTCATTGTCCTTCTCATTATAATCAATAGAAATATCATTAATCAGCTTCTCTTCTTCTTCTTCTTCTTTTTCTTCAGAAGGGCTGTTCTTCTTTTCATCGGTGATTGGTTTTGGATCCTCTGATTTTACATTTTCTGTACTTGCACTAATCTTCTTTTCGATGTCCTCATCCTTTTGATCGTCCTTTTCGACAGACAGTTCTTTCACAGTCAGTATTTCACGAATAGGCTCAGTCACTTCTTTAACCTCCAGATTTTCTTTGGTTTCATGTTTATCCTCTTTATCAGTTTCACGATCTTCCTTGGTTTTGGCTTTAGCAGATTTCAAATAGTCTGTGAATGAGGTTTTCTTCTTCAATTGTCGAGCCGGGGGAACAATGGAGCTAGTAGGAGTAGAAGTAGGGGCAGAGGCAGAGGCAGAGGCAATGACAGTGGCAGTGACAGTTGGAGTAGTAGTAGCACTACTACTAGTAACAGTTGTCCCAGATACTTCTGGTACTTTTTCCACCTGTAGATCTGATGAAGGAACAATTAAATTGGATTGCTTTGTGTTGTTACGATCAATATTTAGTGATTTGGGAGACTCCAGACCAATCTTAGCATCATTCTGAATTATTGAACTTCGCCTACTACTTTCCTTTGAAGCGTTTCTTGATCTAGCACTTGTGATATCTCCATGTGAACTCTTACGGGAATCACTCCTATGCATTGGACTATTATCTCCTTTCAAACTCGACTTTCTTGATGCTTCGTTACTTGTTCTATGATCATTTCCATCAAAATATCTCCTGTCCTTAAATGAATGGTCGTCATTGCCCGATCTTGGAACCCAAGTATCATGTGGTGATCCCGAACTGCCATATCTTGATGAATTTCCCATTGAAGATTTCCTCCTGTCATCCTTCTGGTCATTGCTTCCATATTCTTTTTTCACATTGCTATAACTTCCTGTTCGTGAAATGAATTTATCATTACCGCCATCTTGATATTTTGAATAAGAATCATACAGTCGATCAAAACCTTGCCATCTACGATTATTGCCACTTGATCCACCACCAAGATTACTACTTCCACTTGGTCCTCCACTACTGCCGTGCGCATTACTCAGGTGACTTCCAGATCCATAATATGTGCTCCCTCCATTGGAATTACCTCTGTAGTATGAACTTGAACCTGATCCACTGTTCTTTGGGGTATATGATTCATAACGAGACCTGTATCCTGAGTTGCCATACATTTCTCGCCTGCTGTAATAGGAACCAGAATTTGACGATGATGAAGTTCCTTCATAGTCTTTGCTCCCTCCACCAATATATGAACTGGATGATTGATTGTTCAGTAGGTTAGACGAATCTCTGTTTCCAGAAGAACCACTTTCATACGATTTCTTAGATGAATTCTTTCCATACCTGGGTGTATAATGGGTATTGTTGTTGTACGACATCAGAAAATAATTTTGATAAATGAATGATAAATTAGTAAAATACTTTCGCTTAGTCCTGCAATTCGTTTGTCCAAATAAATAATGTTGTAGAAGTTACTCCTTGTTGATGAGTACCTGTTGCAATTAAATAAATCAATAATAAATAGTCCTCTTGATATGTACAAGTCGGTTCTTTTCTGTACTGTACTGTTGTAGTTCGTGAATACCTTTGGCTATTATAGTACACCATGGTTTGTTTTTTTTTTCCTCTGCATTTTTTTTTTTGAATTTGACTGCCAGAGCGAACAGGTCGTGTGGAATCTACAAAAAACATGATGGTATTATGAATATCAAATGTACAAGTATACTAAGTTTATTGTCTACCTAGGTAAATATAAATAAATATATACAATCGAGAAGTAACAAGCAGCTGCTCCTATTCTTCTTGTTTCAAGTTCAATTGAGGCATTCTCATTATAACTTTTTCTTCATTTTCAGCGACTTTTTGGATTTCTTTCAATATCTTGGAATCCTTCCACTTATCAGGTAGTGGAGTCACAGTGTAGTTCTTGGTAGCCCAATAGTAAATATCCCAATCAGCTTCATCTAATAACTTATCATATTCGTCCAATTCTTCCATAGTCATAGAATTCAAACGGAAATCAGCATATCTACTCAATAACAAATCACTTTCCAAGATCCCTCTCTTTCTCGATTGGTACAATAATCTAGCTCTCTTAACTTCTAAACTTTCCCCAGTTCTAACGATTGGTTGGATCTTCAATTTGATCTCGGTGTCAATTGGTGGGTTTTGGGGTTTACCATAGTTTGCACAAGCAACGAATGAAGTGGTGAATGATCTTTTACTAAGTACTTGGGATACGTTTCTTAACATTTTATAAGTATATCTAGAATCTGGAATGTTGTAGCAAAACAGTAAAAGAAATGATATGGAGATATGAGTTAAATAAAAATGGGGAAAATTTTTCGATTTCCTTAATTTTTCCTTTTCCTTTTCTTTTTTCCTTTCCGTTAGTAAATTTTCTCACTCTCCAAAAATAACCGGCAAAGCCACCTTGTTGTTTAAATTTCGAATTACACATATATTTTTTTTTTGTTGTTATTTCTTCCCATTATTATTTTTCACATTGTATAGCAACCATTCAAGAGTCATCAAGTCGGACATCATCATCATTGTCATTATCACCATCATCATCATCACCACCACCACCACTAACGACAATAACAAGTACACGTACCACACTTACCTAGTTAGAACGTAATATAACAAAATAGCCGATACATCCATCACACATTCACTTGCACATCATGGGAAAAGCAGTATCCACATTATCCAAAGACGATTTAAAACAACTTCGACAAGCTACATATTTCGATAAACGTGAACTACAACAATGGTATAAAGGTTTCCTTAGAGACTGTCCTCTGGGTCAATTATCTGAAGAAGAGTTTGTTAAAGTTTATAAACAATTTTTCCCTTTTGGTGACCCCACCGATTATTGTCATTATCTATTTCGTGTATTTGATTTGGATAATTCGAAATATATCGATTTTAAAGAATTTATAATTGCATTAAGTATAACAAGTAGAGGAACAGAAGAACAAAAGATAAATTGGAGTTTCAAAATGTATGATTATAAAAAAGAAGGAAAAGTGGCATATAAGGATCTTTTACCAATAATGAGAGCTACTTATAAAATGGTTGGTCCAATGGTGGAGTTACCTGAAGATGAACAAACACCAGAAGCAAGAGCAGAGAAATATTTTCAATATGCCGGAAAGGACAAGGATACAGATAAATTAGATTTGGAAGATTTTAAACGTATAGCGAAATTGGATACTTCTATAGCAGCAGCATTAAACTCATATCAAGGATTAGTATGAGTTGGAGAGAGATAGAGAAGGAGCAGGAGAGGGAGTACAGGAAGCAGAAGGAGAATGTTAATGTTATGTACTATAAATTTACCAATGCTAATACATTTCGAATACTAATATACAGCAAGTCTATATAAATAACGCATTACCATACTCGATTCCATTATTAATGCTGGCCTTCGACAGCTTCCAATAATCCATCCAAGAACTCATCAACTTCATTAATGCCAACATTTGTACATATACTCACAACTTTTTTAAATTTGGCCGTCAAGTCACTGTAGTCAACCAATGTTTGTAACTCTTTCTCCAATTGGGCATTGATTTCTTTATAAGCATTAATACGTGCTTTTAGTATTGGAGCAGGCTGTAATTGACGCAACACCGATTCATCATTCTTCAAATCTTCAACCAGTTCGCCAGCCTTTAATTTTTCAAAAATTGGCTTAATAACAAATGGCTCATCGGCATCGTATTCTTTATTTTCATCAATCTCATCATCCAATTCTTGTTTAGATAATGTCAATTTATCCGTCACATTCGCCACTTGCAATTTCAAATTATCCAATTTAATCAACTTTTCTGTTATTTTCTTGGTGTTGAATCGATTGTTGGCAGTTACTATGGTGGCATCATGAAGTGCTCTATCTAGTTGTTTGATTTGTTCTCTCTTAGAATTCAAAATACCTTCATATTCGGAATTGGTATTGGAAAGTAATTGTTGGATACTTTGGAATATTCTTCCTGAAGTGGAATTTTCAACTTGTTCTGCTGCTACTACTACCAGTGGTTTTATTTCTTTTGGTTCTTCAATTTCGGGTATTTTGCTGCCACCAATTTCGACTCTTTTATTTAAAAATTCCAAACCAGTGGAAATCAAATCAAATATCTGATCATTGCTTTCAAAAGAATTCACATCCCTAATAATTTCGAAATCTGATGGCTTGATCTCACGCTTATTCGCTATGGAAATATCTGCTCCCAATTGTAACAACACTTTGATAAACCATTTAGATTCTTTCTCTATCGCTATATGCAATACTGTATTGCCTTCATCATCTTGTGCGTTAAGTAACTTGGAACGTAAATCCAACATCAATTGATCATTGTTGGAAATGATATATTCTAGTATCTTGGTAGTATAGAACTTAAAGCTGTCGTTTTTGTCAATTTGTAATGCCAAATGATGGAAAATGCTTCTTTTTTTGTTGTCAAAGAGCCAGATGTCGGGATACAACCATTTACCAAGAATCTTACTGAAATTACCCTTTTCCATGGCATTAGTCACTTGCACACATGAAGCTAAAGGTGATTCACCATCATTATTCCCTCTAATAGGAGAATTCAAGCCCAATTTAATAAATGCAGAAACTAAATTCAACGATGCAAGGGTGGATGCAAAATGTAAAGCGGTTTGTCCTCTTGGGTCCAATGGTATATCAATGATAGACTCGATAGAGTACTTGGACATGGACTCAGAAAATGCAGCTTTGACTTCTTGAAATGAAATACCTTCCGGTTGTTCGTCATCGCTTTTGAAAACTTCACCCAATTTCATCCTGATATCGTTAGCAACATCCGTGTTGTCGTCATTGATGACAATTGTTGGTAGAGTAAATGGATAGTTGGAGTTTTTAGAAGCCAAGGAATCCACAAGTTCATGGGTGTCATCATAATCATCAGCATCCTTATCCAACATCTTCCCTTTATTTAGCGTTGTTTTATCCAACTTTTGTTTCTTAGATGGCGAGTCCAAAATATCCTTGTCAGTGCCATCATCATCCTCTTCAAAGACTCTTTTGTTGGCTTTTGGCAATTTATCAAAATCATGAACGTCAACAAGGAAAAGCTTTTTTGTGATTTCATAAATATCAAATTTCAACGCAAGATCAACAGCCTTGTCATATGGAATCCAAATACCTTTGATGTAAATGTTTTCATTTTCTCTTAAATCCAAATATTGAGGGCTCTTGCTAGAAGATCCAAAATATTTCATATTAGATAAAATTTCATTATCAAAGAAATTGTTCAATTGCCCCACAGTTATCAATCCTAATCGAACCAAGATTTCAAACAATTGTGACGCGTTGACAAATGAATCTTGAACTCGACGCAAGATCACAAGCTCGTCTTCTTCAATATTTCCATTTGCTTTACTGGCATTGAATTTTAATGTCAATTGAATAGCTTTGATACCTGAATATATGGATGAATAGACATTTGATATCGATGTACAATCGGAAGAGCTACCAGTGGTATTTATATGAGTTTCTAGTAATCGTTGTTGGATAGACTGTGTTGTTAAGTCTCCTATATGTATTGGAGAGTCCATGATTCAAAAGAGAAGGTGAAGTAAATGTGGCCGTGAAGTGGGGAGGGGGGGCGTGAATTAAAGAATAATACAGAATGATTTATAACTGAAAATACAAGCAGTTGTTGTGATGAAAGTTTCTCCTATTTTTTTTTTTTTTTTTGGGAGGGGAGGGACTTATTTGTTTTTTGACTCGTAGTTTAACGTTAGTTGAGATCCCAATTGGTAAATGCAGATATGATTTTGTTATAAATAGTTTCTTTTAACGAAGGAAATCACACTAGTGAACTCAAAATAGTTTGATCGTATAAGTTTGGTTGGTTGTTTTCGAAGTGAATGGTGAAAATGGGTGAATTTTTCTTCTCTGCTTTTTTTTTTTCTGTTACTCTTTTCTTCTTTTTTTCCATTGTAGCGCCTTTTTTTTTTTTATTTTATTTTATGTTCGAAGTAAAAAACGAGACACGCGTTGGTGGTGGAATAATGATTGTCGTTTTACCGTTACGGGAAAAATTGGCAGCAATACGAGAATTCGGAACGACATTTACCTCAGACGACATTCCTTCTCCTCCTCTTCCTCTTCCTCTTCCTCTTCCTCTCGCTTCATCCATCTCTCAGCTATGATGCAACTAAAAAAAAAAAGAAAATGATATCGGGTTTGGCTGCCAGAGACAACCAAATAATCATCGTGGTTGTAGAATCAAGCAATGGATTATTCAGAAAGAGTTAACTCAAAGAAAGGGGCTGGTGGGATTGCCAGTAAAGAAGATGCAAATGTTCAAACCAAGCAAAGAATCCAAGAGTTATTGGCTACCCATGTCTTGGATTTAGATAATGATCCATATGTATTTAGAAACCATTTAGGTCTACTCGAGTGTAAATTATGCCTTACCACTCATACCAATGAAGCCTCATATATTTCCCATCTAGGAGGAAAGAAACATATGCTTAATTTGGAACGAAGACGAATCTTGGACGAAAAGCAAAATAAACAACGACAACAACAACTACAAGAGTCCCAAAATATCCTTAGTATTAATAATATTGAAAAACGACACTGGAGTAAAATAGGTAAACCAGCATATAAGATCACCAAGATAAGAGATCCAAATACTCTACGTATTGGTATATTGATCAATGTCAAATTGCCCAAAATTGCTGTGGATCAACCCATGTTCAGAATAATGTCGTATTACGAGTTGACATCGAAGAACCAAAACAACTGTCACAATTTCGTTGAAAAATACAAATCATTCGAGAAAGAAGAAAATGATGATGATGGACAACAGGAGGATGATGAAGATGGTGATGAAGAAGGTGATTCCGATAACAAGTATCAATACTTAGTGATATATGGTGAACCATACGACAACATAGCAATTGTTATCCCTAACCAAAAAGAAATCGATAGACCAATGGAAGAAAACAAGATGTCTGATAGCTATTGGTGGTACTGGGATAACGATACCAAAGAGTTCTTTTTACAGTTATTGTATAAGAAATAGAAATGTCAAAAAGAAAACGTACAACCTCGGGATCACATGATCTTTCCCTTTCTCTGTCTCTCTTTCTCGACTCATCCCCCGGTACCGAGCGGGTTACGAGGAGGCAACGCAACGCAAACACAACGCAAAATAAGGTAAGGTAAGAAAAAATAATAAAAAATTCACTCACTTACTCACTTACTCAGTTTAAGTTGATTGTTTGTTGGCAATAGAAGTTTTTCGAATATCGGATATACGCTCAAACTTACTAAAAAAGTATTTCAACCTCCTTCTTACTTCTTTGCCCTTCCCTTCCAAGACATAACAACAGTATATGTACCACACTTGTATATATACATATAGATAATCAAGAAAACCAAAAAAGTAAATGACAAATCAGAACACCAGAGATATACAAGTGGGCTTTTTACACAGATGTTCTGAATGTTATACCTTGGTGCAAAATTTCTTACATGATAGAATTCCAGCTACCTTAAATGGCACTACGGCCACTTCAACCACACACAAGCTATATGAATTTGACAAAGAATTACGAGAAAAGGTAAAAGAAAAAGTGATTCTTAGTATTGAAAAATTGGAAGAATCTATCGATTTACATGGGTATGTTACTTGTTCTTGTTTGAAAGATGTTGAGAAAAGAATCAACCTTTGATCCCATATACTAACAAAATTCAATCATACTAGACTTCAGGAAATAGCAATATCGTATAATGGTGGTAAAGATTGCCTTGTCATGTTGATCTTGTTAATGGCAACCATCCATAAGAAATTATCATCCAGTGAGTTCCAAAATCCAACAGTTAACTTTTTACCTCCCGATTATAAATTGGATGCCATTTATGTCAACTCAGAAACTCCATTTCCACAAGTTCTTGATTTCATCAATACATCAGCAGAACACTACCATTTGCACCAGATCACTATACAAAATTCCATGAAGGAAGGGTTTGAACATTATCTCACCAAAATGAACAAGAATGTCAAGTCTATGGTTGTTGGAATTAGACATTCAGATCCATATGGTGACAAATTGAAATATGAACAAATGACCGATCATAATTGGCCAAGATTTTTACGTATACATCCGATTTTGCATTGGAATTATGTGGATATTTGGGATTTTCTTATTGGGTGTAATGTGGAGTATTGTGAAATGTATGACCAAGGTTATACTTCGCTTGGGGGAATTAATACCACAATTCAAAATCCCTTATTGAAATTACCTACAGGGAAATATTTACCTGCTTATATGTTAAAGGAAGACGCTGATGCTAATGAGCGTTTGGGAAGAATTAAAAAATAGATTTAGAGTTAGTATATACACATTTGAATTACACGATTAAATTATAATGATACATAAAATGAAACCAAATGGATAGATATATATATTACGGGGAAAAACAAAACAACCATATACATGAAATTACCTAATAGATTAATAATACAAAACAACATCAACAAAAACAAAACAAGAATTCAACACACAAGAAAGGACCCTCCAAGTATAACAAAAAAAAATACAATAAAACGTTAGTATAGACTTATCCTGAAGTACTACCTCTTCTTCCTGACTTGCTTACATTTGCTGCTTTGACCAATACATCCTTATAGTACTGATCAGAACATTGACCCACACCAATTTCGCCCAAGGCTCTTTCCGCACTGGTATATCCAATTCTGATTGGTATATTATCTGCTGATTGATTAGAAGCCTTTAATTCCAAGGCTTTCAATCTCATAATTAACTCAACTTCTTTCCTATTGTTATCGTCGATTGTGTTTTGTAAATATTGTAAATACTCCACTGACTTTGTCAAAATTTGACCCTTGTTTGGTTTCCCATCTTTAGTTCCCGAATTCTTAGATGCATCATCATCAGGGGTTTCTTCTTTAGTGATTTTCGTATTTGATCTTGTCTTGGTATCTTTCCCGTTATTATTATTCTGGAAAAACTCGTTTGGAATTAAAGTTAACAATTCCTGTATTTTATCATTAATGTTATCTCTACGCTTTCTTTCATTCCCACCATCTTTATCATCATCGTCGTTATTATCATCTTCATTATCACTTCCTTCATGTGACTTAATATAGGTCGAATTCCTTCTGGAATGAGGTTTCGAGATTCCCCCTGCCGTGGTAACGCCGGATCCTGAATTATTCAACGATTGTGACAATTGTTTTTTGATGTCAAAAGATCCACTTAATAGGTTGTCAAAATTCTCTCTCTTGATATTTATACCGGCTAAATTATCGGAATTATCTTGTCCTATATTAATACTTGGCACGTTTGTCGATTGGGAAACGTCGGTCCCAAATTGTTGATTCTCGTTGGTCTGATAGTTGTCGTAATACTCTCCGAATTGAGACATTGTTATATGAATATGGTGTAATAATAAGAATAGGATATCAATAATGCAATGTCCGAATTATATATAAAAGGGAAAAGAAAAATAGTGGCGGTTATCTGTCGTCGCTATTTGGTAATGATTAATTAGATATAATGGAATTAAAGCTTGAGAGTTTTTTTTTTAAAAAAATTGAGAATGGAAACGAGAACTAACAGAAACTGTCAATTTGTTAACAAACCTTATAATACTATTAAAAAAAGTCGTGTATTTATGTACAAGAATGTCCTTCGAACTATGTCACGAATGGTATAGGCAAGGAAAGGAATGAAATGGAATGGAACTGAAAACAATTACCATAGTTGCCAATGAATATCTATATACATCTTGTTATCCAAGATTTTATGCATTCATCAATAACAATCTTGTTCTAATCTTCCTGTGTTCCTCTCGGAAATATTTCATTCTCCAATTTGCATCCGCAGTATATATATTATCACCTTGTTTATTAAAGATCAGTTTCCCATGAGCTAAATTATCATATTCTGAAATAACAATTTTCAAAATATTCAAAGTAACAATATCACCCGGGAAACCTAAGAATTTCATACGGAAATATCTCATTTGAAATTCACTTAAATTAACAATCCCATAATTAATCCAAACCAAACGTAAAATTTCATTGAAAGTTTCTTGACTGGCAGCAATGGCATATAAATTAACATCTTTTTCTAATAAATCAAAAAGTGATAATGCTAACTGTCCATTATAGAATTGATGACCAAAAATCTTGATAATATGAGTTAATAAAATTGGAACTGTTAAAACATTCAATACTGGTTTACTAGGATCAAGTTCTGATTGGTCAGCAATCATTTGAATATAGTCATTATTGGTTAAAGTCCAACTATTCTTGTTTTCTCCTTTTGATAATTCACTCAAGAAAATATCATCCTTATTGACCTCTGGTGTGTCAGTATTGTCACTTGTAGTAACTGATTTTGCATTATTCTTCTTCTTGGTCTTTCTGGATGCCTCATTTAATAGTTTTTGGAAATCTTGGAATAACGATACACTATATTTATACAACTCATGAGAGTTCTTTGTTGATTCGAGATATCTCAAAGTTGGTTTCAAGGCATCAGTACATTTGGAGAATAATTCATCTTTGATATTTTCTGGCAAGTTACCCACATTGGATTTCCGTCCTTTTTTAGGGTTTAGATCATATTGGGAAAATAATGTATTAAAATAATCCGTTGATTCTTGTTTATCAACCGGAGCTGGTTTAGGAGTGTTGTGTTCTGCATATGCATTTCTAATAAATTCACTTAATTTATGAAAATCAATCTCTCCTGATTCTTCCGAAGAATCCAAAATACTACTGAAGTTTGGTTTGCTATCTTCTTTGGTCTTCTCTATTGGGGTAACACTGGTTTCGTTATCCAAAGTATCAGGAACCGATGATGGTGTTTGAGTTTGTTCCTCTGCGTGCTTTATTGATGTCGAATGTATTTTCCTGGAAGCTACAACTCGGTGAACCGCTAGGTTTTGGTTCCTAAGTATAGTACTTGCAGCTTTTGACACAACTGATCTAGGTATTTGCATGTGTGTATGTGTATGTGTTGGTTTGGTTTGCAGTTGTTCTTTATTCCAGATATCTGTGGAACCAGTTGAAATTTTTTTTTTCCTCTTTGTTAATTTTTCTTAGACGTCTCTTCTCCAGTAGTTACACAAAAAAAGCGCAGGGCATAAGATACCAATCAAGATGCCAGTGGTTAATAAACTTACAATGACGACCCACAACTAGTAGACAAAACTTATAAGACAGTGACTGGTGTTAGTTAAAAATACCAAGCTAAATGTGTTGCGGTAAAAAAAAGAAGACTGAATTAAGGATTGAAACAAATGACAAAGAATGTATAATAAGGAACGACAATTTACATTCTTAAGATCTGCAATCTGATTAGGTGTCAACTTTAGCTGAACCAAACCAAACCACACCACATTTATATATTTACTCCTAGTCGCCTCTTCAAATAATGGTCGGTCTTTCTTTTATCCTCATCTAACCTTAACTCATTATGTCCAAAGTTGCATCTACAATCAAGACCATCGAATTGTCCGAAGAACAAGCTTCCAAATTAGAATCCCTCATCGAGGACATCCCCAACATTCTTGCAAAGACAGATAATCCACAATACGATGAAATCTTTGGATACAGAATCAATAAATCCACTGAAGAATACGTAGAAGAAAATATTCGGAATGAAATATTATTGAAATTTTTAATTGCAGATAAATATGATCTTGAATTGGCAACTAAAAGAATTATTAAAACTTTAAATTGGAGAAATGAATTCCAACCATTAAGAGCTGGATTTGAAGAAATATTTCCTCAAGAATTAAATACTTTGGGTTCAATTACAAATTTCCGGGATTTAAAAAGTAATTTACGTGTAACTACTTGGAATTTATATGGGAATATGAAAAATCCAAAAGTTATCTTCCAAAAATATGGCAAAGATGGTCAAAAACTTACTGAAGGTGGTAACCATGAAGCTGAAGGAGATGTCGTCTTACCAGGTAATCCATTTTTAAGATGGAGAATTGGAATGATGGAACAAGCATTACAATTGATTGATTTTACCGATCCTAATTTTAACAAAATTGCCCAAATTCAAGATACAAATAATGTATCCATGTTTAGTATTGATCCAGGTATGAAAAAAGGTATGAAGGATATTATTCAAATATTTGGGGATAATTACCCTGAATTATTATCCATGAAATTCTTTGTTAATGTTCCATATCTCATGGGTTGGATATTTACATTTTTGAAAACAATTGGAATTATAAATGAAGAAACATTAAAGAAATTCCAAGTACTTAATCATGGGAATTTGACCGAATTTTACCCACTGGAGAATTTACCAAAAAATTACGGTGGGAAATTGGATGAATCAATTTTTGATATTAATATCAGTAAAGATATCAAGTTGAGAGAATATGGACAAGTTATGTTGAAAACAATTGGCGATAAGCAAATTGAAACCAATAATGATGAAGTTGAATAGTGTATGTGCTTGTCTAACAAAAAAAAAACATCTAATTATATTAAAATTCTAAATCAACTCCTATACATATATATAAACAAATAATAATAATATTAATAATCACAGTATTCATCCATTGATATCCTTCTTAGCTAAAAGAAAAAAAAACTCTATTAAGCATCTTTATTTCTTGGGAAAAATGTCTATCTAAAAGATATCCCCAGTTTCGGCCAAATCATGTTCTTTTCTTCTTTTCCAGTAAGTACCATTACAATCCCAAAACATATCACCAGTAACTGGGTGCTTCTTCTTCACGAACCAATTAGGAACATATTTTTCCTTGTTATCTTCTCTTTTCTTTCTGGCTTGTCTCTGCTTGACTTCAACACGATGTTTCTCATCAGCAGCTCTTTCATAAACTCCATCTTCCATATCTCTTTGATCTGGTCTTAATCTGGTATCCGTTGGTGCTAACCATTTCTTCAAATTATCATCAATACCATTCAAAGTAAGTGCGAATGCAGTCAAATTGAATGGAACCTTAGGTCTTGGAGCAACTTGCCACACCAAGAATTTACCTCCAGAATAAGGATCCCTGCTTGTATTAGTTACAGTACCTGACTTAACAGCTGGATCGTCCAATAAAGACATTTTACGTTCTGCAGCATGCCCGTCACTTTGTTGTTCATGGGTAATTTTTTTGGCAAATATTTTCGAGTTCCAATGTCCACCCATAGCCCATTTGGCAACACCGTTCTTATCCAAAGCATGTCCAGATAACTGATAGGCCGATGATGCTCTCCATCCACGTTGTTTCAAATCAACAGTTATAATATCACCGGTGGTGTGGTTTTCGACAACCATCTTACCATAATTATCAACTGTTGGATTACCAAGCATGATACCAACAACAGCAGTGTTGACTTTTTTCCAACTATACAATTCTTCTTCAACTAATTCTCCCTTTTTGTTGATAACACCCTTATCAGGTCTTAAAACACAAAACATTTTCCCCAAATGTTTGAACTCAAACGATCTACCATAAAACTTGGAGTCAACTGCATTTTCACCATAGTAATCCCATTTTGCAGATTCAGCACGACATGCACTGATAGGAGGATGATGACTGACTTGCTCAACAAACATTCTATAATTCAAATCAGGTCTGGAGTATTCAAATGTTTCTCCCAATAACGGGTTGAAAGGTTTTGCAATTCTATCAATTGTTGAAGAATACTCGGTAGCTGCAAAAGTTGCCACATAAGTCAATCTTAAAGTGGAATCTTCATATCCACATGCAGTGTTCAACAAGCTGTTGTATTCAATATCTTCGGCTAATCTTTGCAACAAGGATGTTGGTTCATTAAAAGAGACAGGCAAGGTCATCTTTGTCATGTCTTTACCAATCATGGATTTCAAAATACCCCACAACCCAACTTTAGGTCTGTTATCTTCGTCATATGCTAATTTCTTTCTTGGTGGGTTCTCATATCCCAAGAATGAACCTTCTTCATAAAGAATTTGGTTTGCAGCTTTTTGGGATGGGTTCAAACCATCATCGTGACGAGAAGCAACAACAGGAGCAGGAACATTATTTGCCTTGATTGCTTCTTGCTCTTTCAAAGGTACTTGTTCCACAATAGTATCTTGTTCTTCTCTGGAATCCAATGGGCTCACGTCTTTTGATTCTGGTATCACTTTTTCATCGACTCCTGTCTTGGACTCTTCGCTTACTTCTTCATGGGCAGCTCCCAATGCTGCTGCAATTCCACCTATTCCGGCTACCTTGGCTGTTGGTAATACTTCAGTTGCGACCTCACTATCGTTCAACATTGCTTGGTTATCAACTTCTACTTCTTTTTTTAACTGTGGCACTTCCTGTGGTGGCGCTTCTATCTCTTGTACTTGTTCAGTTAATTCTTCTTCAAATTCATCAGCATCAAAAAATTCATCGTCATCTTCGGATTCTTCCCCTAAAATTTGTTCAATAACCACATCTGGGAGCGCACCTGGCATGTGGGGGAACTGTTCGGTGTCCATATTTCCGTTGGTATTATTCTTGGCTTCGTTAATTTGTTCGTCAACCTCTTCAATTTGTTTATTATCCGGTTCTGCAGCTAGAACATGATCAGATGGGGCACCCTCAGTCTCAAGTTGTTGTTCGTGAGATGCAGGTTGTTCTTCTTTTTCTTGTTGTTCTTGTACTTCACCTTCATTAAGGATCATATTTTGAGAAGGAACTGGTGACAATGTGCCGCCAGTTTTATTTCCGGTAGTGCCGACGGTGGAAAAATACTTTCTCAATTGCTTTCTTTGACCTTGTAATTGCGCCAATTTGATTTCTCTCTCTGCGATTTGCTTTTCCAATTCATGTATGGAATTTTCCCATAACGCATTAACTTCTAATTGTCTGTCTAAATTTTTCTTCAACTTTGCATATCTAACATCCACACTACTATTGTATTTGAGAATGAGCTCATGAATAGCTTTGATAGTGTTGCCTCCAACAACATAAACTTCTGCCTCCTTGGAGTTAGTTTCCACAGTATTTGATTCTGTGAACTTCTCAAATAGTTCTAATAATGAAGCCAATTCAACTTGCAAGGACCTTCTAGTAGTTGCAATTTGGTCATCCAATTGATCAAGATCGATACTGGCTTCGGTGTCACTGTCATAATCTCCTGCATCATAATCTTCAAGCTCCAAATCAAAGTTTTCATGGTCTTGTTCTTGGAATCCCAGATGTTGTTCTTCACTACTGAGTCTATGTCTGGAAGAAGATACCGGCAGCTGTGGGAGTGGAGAAGCAATTCCGGTCAAGGTGGAACCTTCGTTGATTCCTTGCAAATTGCTCTTAAAAGTAGAAGACCTGGATAACTCACCTGATGAGTCGTCAGCTGATTCAGTAGAAGATTGACTAGCCGAACGTTTATGTTTCTTTCTGCCTGGAATTCTGAGATGACGTTTTTTCTTCTCAACCACAACAGGGTCATTGTCGTCTGGCCATTCGGGCGAAGCATCAGCAGTCGGACTCAAGGATGTTGTAGTTGGTGAAGACAATGGACCACCCTTTCCTGAAGCGGCACGATTTCTCTTTTTGATATTGTCTTTGGCAATAGTAATGGCATTTTGTAATGTCCAAACCCATCTGTTAGTTTCAATCGGATGGTTAGCCTTAAGGTGCCACCTTAAGCCATTCTTACCATAAATTTCAAACTTCAACTTCTCGGAAGAATCTAAATGTAATGTAGCGTATCCAAGATTCAAGGACCCACGGCATGAATTATTAGTATCATCTTGGTTGGTATAGTATGATAATATTCCGTTTTGATCCAACATAAAGTATCTCAATTTATAACCAGAAGCGAAATTTGTCCATTTGCGCAAGTATCCTTTGTATGCGGGAGCATTTCCTGTCTTTATGGCGTTGTTTGTTGAAGCCACTGGGTCCATTATGGTTTGATCTTTGGAGGCCAATTTGATCAATTTTCTCAATGGGTCATTCTTGGAATTGACCAAATCGATTGGCAATTTCCCGTGTTTATCACGCTTGAATGGATCACCTCCATGTTTTATGATCCAATCACACATGGCTAAATCATCCTTTTTAATAAACTCATGCAACACCGTGTTACCTGTTTGAGGCTCGGCTCCGTTGATATCCAACAACTCTGAGGCTCGTGGATTGAGAACCAATAGTTTTTCTAAATTGTCAAAGTCCCTAGTGCTAAAATAGTGTCTTAAATCAGTGGCAGCTTTTTCCACAAATTTGGCTCTTTCAAATTGCATTAATTGGGCAATGTTTGTATCCTTACAAACTTCAACCGGCTGCTTTTTTTCCAAGTTTACAATGGTGTCGTTGATGTTTGGCAAAGAAAGTAAGTACTTGACAACATCTAGTCTTGCGGACATAGCAGCCAAATGTAATGGGGTATTGCCCTGGGTATCTTGAGCATTGATATCCAACGAAAACTTTTCTGCATTGTTCACGAGATATTGGATCGTAGCCAAGGAAGCTACTTGTACACCATAATGTAACACAGTTTGTTTCAATTGGGTAATGTCTTGGGTTTGTAAAGTAGCTTTACATGAGGATAGTTCATTGATAATAGCATCCACTTTCTCTGTGTCGCCGCCTCTTAAAGCGTCGAGTAATTTTAATTTGAGTAATGAAGCACTCAACTGAGGCGAATCAGTCATGGGTTAATCTAGTTGATAGTTTTACAACGGTGGAGTTGGTGAGTGGGTGAGTGTGGTGAGGAGATAGAAACTGTTGTAAATATGTTGATATATTTATATATATTATTAGGTTGTGGGAACGAGAGGGTAAAAAAAGAAAAAAGGTGAGAGTTGCGATTTCAGAAATTTAAATATTTGGAATTTTCTTTCCGCCGGCTCAAACTATTGCTGTAAGGGTGGCACAACAACAAAGGAAGGAAAAAAAAGAAAGTAATAGCAACAACTAACCACACATACTTTAACAATTTACGCCCAACCACTAATTCCAAGTGTTCTCGCCTCCCCAACCCCTCGACCCCGCCCAACTCTCCAAGGAGGTTTGAAAACAATTCCATTTCCTATAATCTCTTGTTCCGTAATTTGATCTTGTATCCCTTGTGTTTCTGGTATAATCCCTTTTTGGTTGTTACTTGCAGTATAATGGATTATGGAAAAATCATGATCCAGTAATGATTTAACGAATTGTCATCGTCGTTTACGTTCCTTCTCTTGCTGATCTTCTCTTCTCTCTCTCTGTCTTTGTCTCGCCGTTTCTATCTTTTTCTGTTTTTTTTTTTGGTCCAAGCGGTCGTCATAGAAACGGCGACGACGGTTCCTGTCGACAAAATCTTTTCTTCGTATGATTTTGCAACTTTATTTTTTTTTTTTTTAATTCACAGTATTTATTATTCCGCCTTATTTTATTATCATTTCAAAGTTCTTCTTTGTTTTGACATTACCTTTTTTGTCATTATGGAAACTCTAAACCGTCAAGGTTCATCTCAAAAACCTTCCAGAATTGAAATCAACTCGCCACCAAAATCTTGTTTCGTGGCATCATCTACTCCGGCGATGATATCACAATCATTGCTCGTATAATACTCAATAAAAAAGCACCACTTTCTTGTTCGAGGAATATTTTCGTCTTCTGTCACTTATACGTATATCGTATTGACACTGCCCTGATCTGATCAGGACTTCGTAGATTACACAAATTTGTTTTGAACCACTCGTATATATTCTGTGTACGATGACTAAGAAACTCTCTTCTCTCCTGAACGAGCCTTGTCTTCTGTTTATGTTTCTGCCAGTTCGGCTAATATATACATTGTCTAGCTCTAACTATATGATAATATACATTGTAATAAATAATAATAATAATTCCAGATCTGATTCATATTCAAACTCTTACCAAAAATTATTCTGGTTAAATAGCCCAAGATCTTGACCTTTGTCTCCTTGTCCCTGACCTTGCCCTTGTGCTAAGGTATCACCTATGTGAAATTCAGGATTACCGTAGAATAACCCTTCCTCCATACTATCATTTACATCTTGTGTTGATGTCGATTCTAAGAATGGCAACAATCCCAATGAACCATCGGTAACAAATTCATTCATCATCATTTGACGATTCAAATTAAACTTAAATGGATCAAAATTAAGCAATTCTTCCAAAGACTCGTTATCTTCCATAACATTGCTTTGAATTTCGGAATCAACAGAATTAGTCTGCGAAATACTATTGCGTCTTAATTCTTGTTGTTGTACTGGAGGCGATTGTCGTGGCAACTGTTGTGGGAATGATTTCTGTGGAACCGAAGCTAATATTTGCTCATTATTGGATGGCTCCACGGTATTATTGTTCGCACTTCGTATTCTGGATAATCCTAAGTTATTGTTGATGGTTCCATTTGGTGTTCTTTCAACAGCAGTTTTAGTGATTGGAAATTGTTGCTGTGGCAGTGGCGAGAAAGCAGTAGATTTTCTTCTACCATTATTACCAATGAGATTTGCCTTGTTGATGTTCAATCCAAGGATACTCAAAACTGTAACTTCAAGAAGTTTGACAGCTCTACGATTGATCCCTCCTGGTACTTCATATTTGCAATCCAGATTTAAATTGCTCATGGTATCTAATAATAGTTGTTTCAGATTGATAAATAATGGTCCACCTTTAATGTAATCCAAAGTTCCTTTTGCAACCAATAACGCCAAGAATGACTGTTCACGAACGATATGAATTGGGATAGGTAAAATATTTGACGACGATGTCGAAGACAAATACTTCAATACTTCCAAAATTTGGATAGACGACTGTTGGACCAAACTTATACTGGAAACGATAGTAGACACGTCACCTTCTCCCTTCAGTAGTTGTTCCTTCTGTGACAAACCAACATTGTGGTGATTGCCGAATTTTGACAATATTGGCAAGTAAATTAATATTTTAGCATGATAATATAAGAAAATCAACGTCAACTGTTGTTTGGTATAATTTCTTCCAAGTTTCTCTTCAATATTTTTTGGGTGTTTCAAAGATAAACCATTGATGTCCATTTCGAATTTCAACTCGGCTGGTAATTCACGTCTCCAACAATCCAACATTCTATCTCGATGCAATGCTTTCTTTTGGATATTGGTACTGTCATATCTTGAATAAATGGAATCCACAATGTTTGCCAATACTTTACAATACAACATGACACTTAATGCCAATTTCGAAACCTTACCAACAATGGACAACTTTGTATTATTCACAATTAAGATATTCACATTATCTTCATTGTTACCAACACCACCACTACTATCATCATCATCGTCACGTTTACCTGAAAATGGCATGGCACACTCAACTTCATAATCTTTAAACAATCTCGGTATCCCCAAGTTCAACGCAGAGTATACATCAAGGCAATAGACACACCAAAACAAAATACGCCTTTCACCTTGCATGAAATTCTGGACATCAATATCGCCGGCATTATTACCACTCAAGCCAAGAACAGCTGCTGGACATCTATGTAATCTCAATTGTTGGGCCATACTAATCACCCTTCCTCTAAGTTCGTAACAACTAACTGTGTCCCCTGTCACCAAGCAATATTGCAATGCTAATGAAAGAATCTGTAATGTTTGAATTGAACAGTATTGCGTAATCAAACAATTTGGTCGTATAAATTCGTGAATCAAGTAGTCGTAATGTTTCATCATCGCAATGAATTTAGGTGGATTTTGTGCGTTCAATGATCCCAAGTAGTTCTTTTTACTAGCAAGAAATGCTAAACTCAAAATCAAAATCATAATTGCACCAAACTTTTCTATCAGTTCATAGGAAGACTCCCCCTTGTATTCAGTGTAATGGCCCTGTTCTAGCACATGATTTAATTTCATATAATTCTTCAAGAACGTGTTCTTGTCCAAAATTGGTAACACATTTCCCCATTCTTGGAAATACACAGTAATGAGCTGGTCCATGTCCAATCGTGACTCTGGAAGATTGATCAATTCCTTTACAAACACTATTGCTTCGGATTCGGGTAATTTTGTTACACCGTTTCGGTTCATGATCATTTTATTCAATGTATCTTCAATCTCAAGAGGGAAGGGTGACTCCATATTGGTGTTCAAGTTCTCCTTTAACGATGCCAATGCGTTAGCGGTTAAAATTGCCGGTTTTGAATCGTATCCATACGCTTGGCAAATACGTGCAAGCAATGTTGGAATGCATAAAGTTTCTTCTGTACTTCGTGGGATAGAAATGGCAACTAACGAAGTAAGCATACTCTGCTTGTTATTGCTGTCTTTTTCTAGTTTTTGTTGTTGTTGTTGGAATAACTTGTTTTTTTGCATTTGAGCAATAGCAGTAGCAGCTGCAAATGCATCAGGAGCTGGACTTAGTTCTCGATTAGTAGAATTGGAAGCATAATGTGAATGTTTGCTCCGTCTATGCGCATTGTATTCATCCACACTAAGTAAACTTTCAGCATCATCATAATCTTCATCATCACTTAATTTTATTGATCCTGCAATAGACACTGGCACATCAGCAGTAGTCCCAGTGCCACCTCCGACATTGTTGGAACCATATAGGGACCCAGCTATTGAAACAGGTCTTTCATGAACTGCATGGGGATTTGAACATCCACAGGGACAACTATCATCTTCGCCTTTGTGCACATGCAGATGAATACTGTTTTGTATATCCAAAAGACTCAAGTTTGACGCTGTTACCTTGTTGAAAGAATTCAGCAGCTCCGTATCCGCCTCGTGTGGGCTCTTGTCATCCGCTGCTAGTGCCGAACTATTCAACATTTCAAGTTGTTCGTCTCTCATATCGAGTAAACCAGCTAATTTCTTATTCTCTGCCTCTAGTTGTCGTACTCTTTCTTCAAGGGTTTCTGTATATGCCTTGGGGTATGATTTTCTGGTAAGACGATCCGAGACAATACATTCTAATCCCACGGATTGACAAGTGGAACAAGGGTTCTTCCCATCACATTTGGTTTTCTTTGCTCGACATCTATCACATGCCTGTGCAACTCTTTCAATCTTTGAACCTGGAACTTTGATAGTTCTGGTGTTTACAGTGGTCTTTGCCAGAGGGTTCGAAGGTGCTTTCGATTTCTTTTTGGATGGTGGGGACGGTGATTCTGAAGACATTCCAGGAGTTGTTGATTTATATATATATATATCTAAATTTAGGCTTGTTATTCCTGAATTAAAGTGAACGTGTGTATGGGTATGTGTGTTAAAGGACAAACTTAATGGTAAGTTCTAGGATTATGAGTTTCTGGAGATTAGAATCCTACTGTCTTTTTTATTTTTCTCTGTGTACTAATAAAGTTTCTTTCTCCCCTTCTCTCCCCCCTCCCCCATAATAAACTTGACGCATTAATTTATTTTTTTTATTTGTTGTACGTCGAGGGGACGGTGGTCGAAAAAAATTGTCCTGAACCGGCTGACTCATTTTTTGTCTTTTTTTCCTTTCGTTCTGATTTATTAAATCGCTTTGTTTCATTGGACATTTGTCACACAACACAACTCCACAGTCCATTACATATGATAAATAATTGGAATTGTCAATACGGTCATGTCTTTTTAAGTGAATTATCTAAGACAATATAGACCAAGTGTTTCACAAATATTAGATGAATTATGACTTGAATATCTCATCTATCAAGATAAGCGAATCAGTATAAGAATCTGTCTATACTGTATACTTAAGCTGTCTCACACAATAAGAAAATTTTGGCAGGTGGGGAGGAGGACGAGGACACCAAGCAAACGACGAGAAAAAAAAAATTAATACCGAAGAATTTTTTTTTGTTTTGATCTCCACGCGTCGCCTGCAACTCTATCAATCCCACATTTCCCATGGCAGTGAAAAGATCTAAGAGTTCTCTTAAATCAGGTTCCAATAAGAAGATCCAAGTTGAACCCAAAGTCGAACTTAAAGTCGAACTCAAACATGAAACCAAATCATCTAGAACAACCCACATAAAAGTTGAAATCGAAGACACCAACAACAATAACTCTTCCACAACCAAAGAAATGCCCCCAAATATCTTCATGAAAGTAAATCCATCAGATGCCACTACTGGTCCTGTCAATTGGGCAAAGATATACAATTCACTTGTTATTATGCGAAGTAAATTCTTTGCACCGGTAGACTCTCAAGGTTGTGAGCGAATGCCAAATACCATAAATCCCCATATCAAACAACGTAACCCCAAGATATATCGATTCCAATTATTGATATCATTAATGCTTTCATCACAAACGAAAGATGAAGTGAATTATGATGCCATGGTCAATTTACATCAAGGTTTGCTTAAATCCCATCCGGATGGCTTGTGTATTGAAAGTGTGCTGAAATTATCTGAACTGGAAATTGATACTTACATTAAAAAAGTTGGTTTTCATAATCGAAAATCCCAATACATTAAGAAAACTTGTGATATTCTTCTAGCACAACATAATGGTGATGTACCGCAAATCATAGATGAAATTGTTGCACTACCTGGAGTTGGACCCAAGATGGGATATTTGTTTCTTCAATGTGGTTGGGGTATTAGTGCTGGTATTGGAGTAGATGTTCATTTGCATAGATTAGCACAGATGTGGGGGTGGGTGTCGAAGAAAGCAAATACTCCGGAAAAAGCCCGAGTGGAATTGGAAGCATGGTTGCCAAAGGAATATTGGGCCGAAGTTAATCCATTGACTGTGGGATTTGGACAGGTGGTGTGTGTACCGCGGGCTCCAAATTGTGATATTTGTACGTTGGCAAGGGATGGACTTTGCAAGAGTGCTGATAAAAAGTTGTCGAAGAATGGTGGTATCTCGGAAGAAAGAAGGGCGAAATTAATGAAACAAAGGGCCGATCTTACAAAGTTGATAAACGAAGTTATATAAGATAAATAGTAACAAATGTATATATATATATATAAAAACACAAAATACGGTTCTAATCAATATATCCACCTTCTTTTGCAAGTGAGTAGAAAATACTGTCCTTGTTCTTTAATAAATTCTCTGGAGAATCAAATTCAGCAACCTTACCTTGATCTAACACCAAGATTTTATCACTATCCAAAATAGTATCAATTCTATGAGCAATGGTCAAGATAGTTTTGTCTTTGAATTGGCTTCTGATTGTTTCTTGAATAATTTTATCAGTTTGGAAATCAACTGCAGCAGTGGCTTCATCCAACACCAAAATCTTACTTGTTTCATTCAACAATGCTCGTGATAAACACAACAATTGTTTCTGACCTGCGGACAAATTTGAACCACCTTCTTCGATTTGTGCATCCAAACCAAACTTTTTAGGCAACTCCTCAGGGTTCTTACTGTTTTTCTTTTCTTGTTCCAGAGGTTCGGTTTCCATCTTGGATACATGTTCTTTCAAATGGGCTAATTCCAAAACTTTCCACAATTTATCATCACTGTATTCACCAAATGGATCCAAGTTTTCCCTAACTGAAGCCCTAAACGTGTGTGCTTCTTGTGGGATAATGGTCAAATGATGTCTAAGATCATACAACCCGATTTCACCAGTATTTATTCCGTCAATTTCAATTTCACCTCCAGTTGCTTCAATGATTCTGAACAAGGCTAAGGTTAATGATGATTTACCGGCACCGGTACGTCCCACAATACCAACTTTTTCCTTCGAAGTGATGGTCAATTCGATTTCTTTCAACACTGGATCCAAATGTTTACGGTATGCAGTGCTGTATTTTTTGAATTTAACAATCCCTTGAGCTGGCCAAGAATCTTCTGGTCTCTTGTCTTCAATAATCATTGGTGCTTCGGATGGCAAATCACAGTATTCGATGATTCTCTCAATAGCAACACCACCAGCTTGCATTTCAGCCCAGATTCTAACAAGCGAGTTCAAAATGTATGTGATACTCATCGAATAAGTCATCACAAAACCCAAAATACTTGGAAGAATTGGATGCTTGCCACCTAAGGTAACAACGGCCAATAAAGCAGTGAAAAACATGATACTTGAAGATATAGATTGCAATCTCATCGATAACCATCTGTTACAATTTTGTTGCACGACCCCAATCAATGTCTTTTCATCAATAAGGTTCTTACTCTTGTGAACAAAACGTTCTCTTTGATGGAATGCTTTAATGGTTTCAACCCCATTGATTGATTCTTGAATAGTAGCTAACACTGGTGATTTGGCAATTGATTCCAAACGTTTCAATTCTCTTGTGGTTGGAACAAAACGGATTCTGAAATAATTGTACACACACAACAAGGCGACAATTACAAAAAACATAGGAGGCAAGAAGGTCAAGATAACACCAAATGTAACAATACCACTAAGCAAAGTGGTGACAAAGGATATGATGGTCCAAGGGAGGTTCATATCAATCTTACCAATATCTTCTGTGAATCTATTCAAAATTCGACCAATGGGTGTGGTGTCAAAGAATGACATTGGAGATCTCAACACAGACTCGGCCATCTTGTTGTGGAAATAAGCAGCACCTTTAACAATACAGTAACTCCAGATAATATAGGCACCCACATATGTTAAAAATCCAGCAAATACACCAAGTGCAGCATATGATCCCAAGAAAAAAGCCGGTTCCACGGTGTCATTTTGTTCACTGTTAAGTTGAGACCAATAACTCAACAAATACTTCTCACCAGCAGTTATCAAAACAACGGTTAATGTAGCAACAATATAAAACGAAAAGTATTTGTAATCACAGGCAACAATATATTGCTTGAAAATCTCCCATGGCACATTCCCCTTTCTTGACACTTCTTCTTCATGTTTCGTCTTTCTTGGTTCACCATTGGCAGCTTCATCATCTTCATAATTATGACCATAAGAAACAACACTGGCACGGCGCAAAACAGCACCTTTCACAAGACCTCTGTTCTCTTCTCCAACGTAATCAACAATTTCATCTACTAAAGCATCAGTTTCTGCTGCACTTACAGTAGCGCTGATTTGTTCGGATTGTGGTTCTTCAGTGCCAACTGGAGTGGCTTCCTTTGATTGTTCCTCTGGTGTTGAAGAATCATCTTTCTTACGTCCATACTCCTTAATCAAATTAGCCAAATCGCCATCTCTGCTCATAACGTCATCAAAATTTCCATGTTCAACAATAGACCCTCCAGCTAACAAATAAATATCATTAGCTTCATGTAACACAGGCACAGAATTGGTAGCCAATATTCTGCATCGATCACCAATAATACCTTCATTACTAAGCACTTTCCTGATGATGTTTTTACCAACATGGGCATCAACGGCAGAAAGAATATCATCCAAAAGATAAATGTCAGCTCTGGCATAAACACTTCTGGCTAAGGAAATACGTGCCTTTTGACCACCGGAAAGAGAAATACCCTTTTCACCAACAATAGTTTGATCACCATCAGGAAGATTCTTGAAATCAGAAACCAATTCACACGCATCGACTGTTCTTTTGTAAAATTCGGGTTCGTATTTGTAACCAAATAAGATATTCTCCTTAACAGAACCATTCAAAATCCATGGATTTTGCGGACAATAAACAATGGAACCAAACGTTTCAACACTTGGACGTGGTCCAGAAGATGGATCATCAGAGTAAGTTGAAGTTTTAATTGGAACATCACCCAAAATTGCCTTTATCAAAGTAGATTTACCACTACCGACTTTTCCAACCACACAAGTTAATTCACATTGTTTAGCAAGGAAATTAATATCTTTCAAAGCCACATTGCTGCCTGGGGTTTCTTGAACTTCACTTTCTTCATCTTTGTATTCTGGTGTCTTTTCTTCGGACCATATAAAGGTTGCATCCTTGACAACCACAGAATAGGTGGAATTATCATTTGGTTCTGGGTCTCTTTTGACATGTCCATTTTGATCATCTGCAAGCTCATCCAAGCACAACAAGTCACCAATTCTGGACAACGAAGTGGACACTTCGATAAATTCAACGATAAACCCAGGGATTAACAACATAGGCTCTGATAATAAATCAAACAAGGCCAATGCTGGGAAAACAATGTCAGGGGTCAATGGAGTTTTGTAGAAAATGGCAAATGTAGCATAGGTGGCACAACTGATGAAGAATGGAATACAAGACCACAAGAATTGGGCTAATGCACTAACAACACCAATTTTCTTGATATTGGCTAACTCTCTATCATTTCTGATGTGTCCCAAACGTTCCAACATTGGTTTTTCCCATGAATAAAACTTGATACTTTTTGCAGAATTCAAAATTTCAGTAACCAAACTGGTTCTTTCATCTTTATCTTTCATCAACTGGATATAATTTTTGGACATGGAAGTGTTAACCATAGTTGCAAGGGGGGCAACCACCACAGCTGTAATCACACCAGCCCAAGTGGCATTAGCAAATAATTTATATAAAGAAATCAAACAAACGGCCAATTTCAATGGTGATGCCAAATATTCACCAAGTTGCCAACAAAACCAAAAGATGATATCAATATCCATGGTGATGTGGTTAATAATATCACCGGTTGGTTTGTTCTTTCTTGATTGTGGGGATAATTTTAATGCTTTTTCGTAGATCATTGTGGTTAAGGAACTTTGAATTTCATACCCAAGATCGAATTGTGTCTTGTATGCCTGATTGAATGTAATGAAGTTGGCAATAGATGTAAGAAACATCACTGATGCCCAGAAGTACCCAATGATGATAGGTGGTTTCTCTTCACTATAGAAGTAAGCAGTAAAGAATTGAATAAATTTTCTCAAAAGGAATGGTTGTGTAAAACTCAAAGCTGTTCCAAAAATTGCTAAGGTAACACTAATGACAAACTTTCCTGAAAATGCCAGAAGAATTGCACTGAACATGTTAGGTTTATGTTCGACTTTCTTTCTGGTAATAAATGCCCAAATTGAAGACCACAAGCCTGCCTTCTTAGACTTTTTTAATTGATCTTTCCAAGCACGGTTAACCTTGGTCTTGGTGTCGTCACAAGTGATATCTCCTAAAATATCTGGCAAATCTGTTAATTTCACATCATCGGTGGTATAAATTTTATCGATAAGCGGTTGGAGGTAGTAAAAGGTAAAGTAAGAAAATAAGTTGACAGTATCTAAGAATTTTTCATTGGTAATTTCAAATCCGGGTTTATAAAAGCCAACTTCGAGAATGGAGATTGCCAAACTGTTGATAAGTGACACAGTTTCAATTGCAAAAGCTGGACCAGAATTGGCAAAAATCTTGTGTTTGGAATAAGTATCTTGAATAAACACCCCAAAAGAAAAGAATGTGTTGACAAACCAAAATAATAACAATGACGCAATGGCCACTGGGGATCTTCTAAACTCGACCAAGTGCAAAACAAGAGCCAAGATAACTGTACCAGTGCTGGCAATGAAATGGGTATTTTTGCTGAGCTGGTACAATGCGGCATAAAGGACTATCTGAACTAACACCAAGAACGTCTTGAAAGATTGTAACCCTGGAGTTCCAGTGTAGATACGCGGTGGAGCCTTACGACCAAGGGTCAATCTGTATAATTGAACAAGCATGAATAAGGCAAAAACCCCATTGAATATCTGACCAACGAATTCAACAAACAAAGGATTCAATGCATTTCCATTTGGGGAGTAAAGCGGACTTGGGATTTTAATGTTGGTGGAACTGATAGACACGTCTTGATTGTTCAGAAGACCCAAAAAATCAAAAGTGTGAAGCAATGACTGCGGTTTTAATGAGGATAGTTGGATTGGGACAAACCCCAAAATAAAATCTTCTTCTATAGAGCCATTCATAGTTATTGACAGAGCAATAATATAATATATTTAGAATAGATAACAGGGAAAAGGATAGAAGGCAGAAAAAAAAAAGGGGGTAGAAGTGGTAAGTCAAGGGAAGATAGCTGCTTTCTTATACTTCAGAAGCAGATAGATTGAAGAATTTCAGAATAGAAAAAAGAAAGAAAAAAAAAATAATATTCCACAAATAAATTGCCGGTCCTAATCTCTTTTACGCGCGCGCGGTCGAAAATCCGACACAAGGCGATAACTAAATGAACGGATGAACATCATGAATAGTTTGTAGTGGGTAACATGGGGACTCACCAACTGGGATCAACTATTATTTTGTACCTGTTACGAATAGAAGTGAGTTATTGGTTTAGCTCCGTGATTTCTTCAATAAGTCTTGGTACTACTCTGTTGATAGATATCTCTTCCTGATCCCTGTACAAATTCTCGTGCCGTGCCATGCCGCACAAGTACTAGAGAATAATAATTATAATAGTAATGTAGCAGCTAATGCACAACTGTTATCAGAGAGAGGAGACAGACTTACTCATCTTTGTTTTTGTTTTTGTTTTTTGTTATTACTATTACTATTACTATTCCTCCGTTAACTGTGGCATTAACTCCGCTAAAGTCCTTGACCACTTATTGACTCATAAGTAAACACAACATCAACGCTATATCCTATACATTTAAAGAACGGTGCTTGCTCATCTCAACAAAGTTCTAGACTTACAATTAGGTTGTTTTTATCTTGTTTTATGTCACGATAGATTTTCATCGTATTTTTGCACCAAAATTTTATCAACAATTCACAACCAGCCCTCAATGACCAATCTGAACACCATTTTTTCTTCTTCTTCTATCTCCTATCCTGTGATAAGAAGATCTACATGTCGCAAAATAACTGACCTTACTAAAATGTCATACGGGGTTGACAACTTCTGGCCGGATTTGACTTTTGTATGATTTGAAGCCCTTAGAACCAATATACAATTTTATCATTTCAATTCCAGTCAACGATGGTCATACAAGCAAGAAATAACTAAAAAATACCAGTGTCATAGCCTCTCGTACCATTTTACAGTTGTCCGCAGATCTCCTACAAATCATCTGATATGATACCAGAACATATTCAAAATCTGTGTGTACCATTTATCTAATTCAAGATTTAGCTTTTATTGGATGATTATATATTACCCGAGGGTCATTTATCATGCTTAAACTTTCTAGTATTTACATTATCACTGATTTGGTTGTGGGACTCTCGCTTCAAGGACATCACCCACCAGTACCGCTACCACCAGCAATCTCAATCTGGCCACCTTCACCCCCATCTTATGGTTATGGTTATGATATCGCCCTATTTTTTTTCTGTTTTCTATTGCCTTCCCGTGATCCCCTCAACCGAGAACGTGTTGACACACAATGCGTACATTTTTACTAATGAGACATTTTTGTTTGCGCTAGGGTTATTAATAGGAAAAATTATATATAACCCCCTCCCGTTCCCACTCCCTCCACCTAGCAATTATATCTTGGATAATGTTCGTATCTCGAATATATAGTTATAGAGTAAATCGAATTATGCAAACAGTCAGATCTTTTACTTCCGCCACTACAATACTTTACTCAGAAAACCTTGAATCGAAGATGTCAGGAGATCACCAAAGCAATGTCAACTCATATCCACTCCTGCCTGACTCCACATATGAAAGCTACGATGCAACAAAATATAGAAAATGGGTGACGCTTAGTCCCGAGAAGAGTGATCTTTCTATAATGTCTTTCAACCTCTTGTCAAGACACTATACATGGCATCTCAGAAGCGTACCAACGAAATACTTGGATTGGTCGTCATACCGATTCCCATTAATCAACCAAACTATAAGCCAATTGCAAAGTGATATCATGTGTTTCCAGGAAATGGAATACCTGATTTACAAACAATTCTGGTCCCACAATTTCCCTAATGAAAACTACGAAAGTCACTACGCCAAAAAGACACTTCCAGAGTGCTGGGGCAATACCCCAGATTGTATTGATGGAGTTTCAGTGTTTGTAAACAAAGAAAAATTTGAAGTCTTGGACAAGAAAGAGATCAACTTTGCCCAGCATATATTAGACCATGAAGAGGACTTTGAGTTTACGAAAGATTTAGAAAAGAGAATGTTACCAAGAAACACTGTTGCATTGATAGTTAAACTCCATGACAAGACTGCCAATAAAATAGTGTATGTTGCCAACACACACTTATATTGGTCACCAGAGTACAATGATGTAAAGACCTTGCAAATGAAATTGTTGTTAAACGAATTGAATGCATACGTCGAGGAAGAAGATGCATATGTATTGTTGGCTGGTGATTTGAACTCCACTTTACATTCCTCCGTTATTCGCATATTATCTAGCAGTGGGGTTAATGTATCCGATTGCTTGGCTTTCTCTGGTTTCAATTATGGATCTGACAATTGCTTCATAGATGGTAACATGACCATTGTGAATCCGTTCAAGTTTCAAAGCGTGTACGCGCCACTCCTAGATTCGCAGGAATTGAAATTCACTAGCCACACTACTGGGTATTCCGGTGTGTTGGACCATATATTTGCAAGCAGGAGTAAATTCCTAGTGACAAAATTGTTAGGTGGGGTCGATGAAAAGTATGCCAGCCAAGGTGGCTTTCCAAACGCCCAGTTTCCTTCTGATCACATTCCTATTGCTGCCGAAATCAAATATGTGTAGATTTAGGGTTGATCCTGTTCGGATAATTTTATAGACACACACGCATATATATATATATATAAATGACAGAGTATGAATGATAGAGTATGAATGATATCTCTTTAATGAGTCTGCACCTCATACTATGTGTTGCCCGTTTTGGAGGGGTGGATTGATTGTAGTCGTGTTCAGTTGTACAATGTCGATAGTGCGCGAAGGCAAGAAAGAATGAAAGAATGTAAGAGAGCACCAAAGAAAGAAAGAAAGAAAAAAAATGTTCAACAAAAAATTTGTTCTGTTGTTTGGATCACCTATATCATCAAAACCATTGTATGAAATTTTTGCTAGTTACTACTAATAAAAACTACATTCAACCTAGTGTTTCAAAATCAACCAATAGACTTCCGTGTGAATAAGATTATCGCGTCTCTGGGGAAAGCAAGTTACATATTTTTTTAAAAAAAGAAATCTACCTTTGTTTGAGAATATAGAGAATATCGAATCTACGACTCACGATAATTATACCTCCCAAGATAAGATAGATCAAGTGAACAAGACGACAATAAAGTGGAGGTAAAAAAAAAAGAAAAGGATCACGATTCAAGGAAATAGAACATGAATATTGCTAACAAGTTTCTGCATGCCCAATTACAAGGGCAGCCTCAGTCAAATTTGCAAACGCAGCAAATTTTATTACAACAGCTCCACCAAGGGCAGAATCAACAGCAACAGCAAGCACCTCCACCACCTCAACAACAACTGCAGCAACCATCTGCTGGTGTTTTGGGAGCAGCTTTTCAACCAGGTGATAATTTCGGAGAAGGGTTAGGCCAGAACATTTATCAAAACAACTACCAACGCAACCAACCTTCATCATTGCAGCAACAATTTTTTCCTCAATTCCAGCAATCACAGCAGGGCCAACAACAACAACAACAGCCAACCAATAACAATGGACTGCAATTGCAGCAAGCTTACCAACAGAGCCAACAAGTGCCTCGCCAACCTACACATGTCCAACCTCAACTGCAACAACCAACGCAACAGCAGTTTTACACCCCACAGCAGGCTGCGGTGCTCCAAGTGCAACAGCAGCAACAACAACAACAAATACAGCTCCAAGCTATTCAACAGCCATCTATGCTTCAGATGAATTCCATCAGTGTTGATAACCCAAACTCGGTTTACTGGCAACATCAACAGCAATTGTGTCAAATATCCCGAAGTGCCAATGTCCCTCATTACTATGCAAGACAATATGCTTCAAATTCAAGAAAAATCAAGAATCCATATAATGATGTCAAGTCTGTTGGATTGGTGGAAGCTACAAAGACCATGATTTCAAGTCTTGAGGAAGAAGAAAAGAAAAGTAAAGGTACTTTTTACCAAGGCACACCAACCACAACAACAGCACTATTACACAACAAGAAGAACTCCCAAGATACTCTTGATGACGATTCCATGGAGGAGCAAAGAATGAGACTCAAGACCCAAGGTAAGCAACTATGGTGTCAATTGGATTTGAGTGGTCAAGGGCTTGTCAATATTTCGCCAAGGTTATTCCACTATGATTTCTTGGAATCATTGTACTTGAATAATAATAAATTAACAACCATTCCACCAGCAATCAGAAAGTTGAAGAGCTTGAGAACCTTAGATTTGTCTCACAATAGAATAAGTGAATTGCCAGAAGAATTGGGATTGTGCTTCAATTTGAGATACTTGTACCTTTTTGATAACAATATCAAAACATTACCATATTCATTTGGGAACTTGATTGAGCTTTTATTCATAGGTATTGAAGGTAACCCATTGGAACCTAAATTTTCCAATTTAATTGCCGAAAAGGGAACCAAAGAGTTAATTTCTACATTGAGGGACGAAACTTCTATCACAAGAACTCCAGATCCACGTCCATGGTTAGCTTTGGAAGATGACGGGGAAATTGTTGATTCCAACGAAACATATCAAGTGGATGCTACAGGTACGGACTGCTTCACTGTCTTATCATACAATACCTTGTGTCAACATTATGCCACTCCAAAGATGTACAAATTCACACCATCTTGGGCATTGAACTGGGAGTACAGAAGGAGTGCTTTAGAGAAGGAGATTTTGGGATACAGCACAGATATTATTTGTTTGCAAGAGGTGGAAACAAGAACATTCAACGAATTCTGGCTTCCATTGATGACTTCGAAAGGTTACAGAGGCCATTTCTATAGCAAAACAAGATCCAAGACCATGCAAGATAGCGAATCTAAAAAGAAAGTCGATGGTTGTGCTACTTTCTACAGAGGTGAGAAATTTGCCTTATGTAACAAACAGAATTTTGAATATGCTAGTGCTTGGTTGGGTAACGACAGATACAGGAAAACAGAAGATGCCTTCAACAGATATGTGAACAAGGATAATATTGCTTTGATTCTTTTCCTTCAACACAAAGAAACTGGTGAAAATATCGCAGTTGTCAATACCCATTTACATTGGGATCCAGCATTCAATGATGTCAAGACTCTTCAAGTTGGTATTTTATTGGAAGAATTGCAAGGATTACTAAAGAAACAAAATGCAGGTGAAGATATTAAGAATGCTTCCATTATTGTTTGTGGGGATTTGAACTCTGTGAAGGATAGTGCAGTTTACCAATTGTTCTCCACTGGTGCTTCTAAAGACCATGACGATTTGAGTGATAGAGATTTTGGGAAGTTCACGGAAGAAGGGTTCCACCACCCATTTAAATTGAAATCAGCATATGAAGCGGTTGGAGAATTACCATTTACGAACATGACACCAGGTTTCACTGATAATATAGATTACATATGGTACAACACCCCTACTTTGCAAGTTAAAGGGTTGCTCGGAAAGGTGGACGAAGAATATACCAGCCATTGTATTGGGTTCCCAGATGCAAATTTCCCATCGGATCATGTTCCTATTTTAGCCAAATTTCAAGTCAAGAAGGGCAGTTCGAAAAAACCAGACTTCAAACCAGACTTTAAAACTGGACCATCCAGAAAAACTTAGATGAAATAAGAGAAAGTAATAGTGAAAAGAGAATATATGTGCTTTCTTAGTTAATGAATGATTATTTTTTGTATATTAGTGTTGATTGCTTTTGATTTTATTTGATTTTGTATTTTAATGTGTCCTTGATTTTTTTTTTAATCAACAGAAATGGGTTCAATTGGGGTTGTTTATATTTACTTGCAAGTGCTAGTTACTTTTTTTTATATCATTATAGAAATGGAAAAGAAGAATGAAATCTTTATATATCTATGTATTAATTGTATCATATTTTTGACTGTTCAAATTGCGTCAATTCAAACTTGCATATTCTAGAAGAGAATCTTGTATTTCATCATTTCAAATTAATTTTGGACTATATTATGTTGTAGAAATACTAATGCGGTTTGTGATTGTTAATCTATCTTTATGCTCCGCAATGTAATGCCTAAAGAGCCACCTCACTTCTCACGTATCCTACCAAAAGTAACTATTACACTCCAGTTCAAATAATATAAGATGAAACCAACACTCCTCAGTCGATAAAAAAATGTTCAGTTCCATTGAATCCCCTTTGGGAACTTACTTAGATATGTTCACATTGCAACAATGTTGATTTCTTTGAATAAAGCCTTGTATAGTACAAAATTCCTTTCTTCTCCAGCCCGTATTTTTACTTTCAAAACAAGAATTTGAAATTACCAATTTGGATAAACTCGAATCATTTGATAGAATGATATAATTCAAATCTGTAGAAATCAAATATTCTTGGGACTACATGTGAATGTTATCTAATAACTTCAAATTAAAAAAAAAATTAAATTGTTTCAGATATTTGGGACCATTTACATCTTACTCTACCGCGTTGGTGTCATTCTCAGACACATCATCATCGATGAGAGGTTTTCATTGCGGTGGGGAATTTCCATTAACAATTCCATCCAGACTCGAAAAATTTATTTCTCGCTTTTGACATTATTGCTGTTCCAAAAAGGAATACCTAGAGGTCGTACAAAGTGAATTACTAGACCTAAAACATAGTAAGATATTTCCTATATCTTTGGACTTTGAAAGCCTACATGAAGTTGCGAAGATGCATCTGCCAACTCCACTGATACTCACTCTCCACCTCTCCCTCACGCTCCAGAATAATTCTTAGACTTCTTAACTGCTCTTTCTTAAATAGATTTTACACTTCTCTAATCATTAGGCCATTTCGGCCCTACGTCATTGCACCCTTTCTCCAGAGGGTCCTTTTGAACCCTAGTTTATATATCCCACTAATATTCGC